>ML793567.1:5097-35144 GCA_009831015.1 Picea engelmannii
ATAATTACAACTAATGGCCTAAAGCTGACATAAATAAAATAACATTACTAATCTAATATGCCCCAATTAAGGGGTAATAAATAACATTACTAATCTAATATGCCCCAATTAAGGGGTAATGAGCCAATATTAGGTCTTAACATATATTTTCACATGGATCTGCAGTGTAATTTGCTTGGAATCCATGTAAGAAAAGTCAGTGCAGAATGTAATGAGAAACTAGTTCTTCCAGTTGGTTCCCCATCACTCCACTTCTAGGTTTTTTATAATGTATTTCGGCCATTGCAGATATTTCTATGACCTCACACATTAGGGGGAATCTCTTATAGCAAGATTTTCCTCACTCTATGCAATATTGCACATAAGGCCTTTTTCCATTCCCCCATGAAGACTTATCATCCTTGTTTGTAAAATACAGGGCCAAAAATAAATATTTTTCCACATGTACGCAACTTTCAGACTATACAACATGCACATACGTAGGTTTCTCCACTACAGCCCGCGTACATCGAGATTTTTTCCAGAAAATGAAAATTAATGTCGAGTTTCCATGTCACGACAAGAGATCTATGATCCTAGGCCTTCCATATACTAGAACAATTCCGACTCGGCCCTTCAGTTCCATTTTGAAGGCTATAAATGGGGCAATTCCAAGCTATGGAAAGAGGAGAAAGAATTCAACTTTGAGAGAAAAGTTACTCTGGAGGAATTGTTTACTTCATATTAAGTCTTCATACCTTTATCCTTTATGTCTGAACACAGTGTTCAACCCCCAAGATCTTCCCTTATTGATTGAGAACCTCATTGTTTCTCTCTTATGATCTTGCCTTTG
Source organism: Picea engelmannii (assembly GCA_009831015.1). Classification (NCBI taxonomy): domain Eukaryota; kingdom Viridiplantae; phylum Streptophyta; class Pinopsida; order Pinales; family Pinaceae; genus Picea; species Picea engelmannii. Next base: position 5,930 of record ML793567.1, read on the forward strand.
GTGGAGGATTGAAGTGGTGGAGGCCCAGCTGGAAGGAACTTGGCTTCTCAGTTCTAAACCATGACGACACAAAAGTATGTAACATTTTCACTTTTGTCGATCATATATTAATAGAAATACCCTTTTCCCATCCAATTGATATCTTGCAAATATTTGAATTATTATTCCATGGGTGTATTTTTCATGTTTATTAATGGATTATGCTATTGAATGTACTAAAATAATTTATTTTCACCATATTCTTGCTTTGCTTGGTTTTTTAGGACTAGTTGCAGGTATATTGCTTTGGTTCAAGTGCTCAATGGTGGACTTCACCGAATGTCTGGATAAGGCAGGCCTTTTATCTTTTTTTTATAGCATATTTGTTTTCATAGCATACTTGAGAAGAGAGTTGATTTCTACAGTCATTTCCATCTTTTGTGGTTTACCCTAGACATAGAGAGATTTTCCTCGTAACAAACCCAGAAGTGAAGTGATGGGGAACCAACTGGAAGAACTAGTTGCTCATTACATTCGGCACTGACTTTGCTTCCAATAGAATTATGTTGTAGATCCATGTGAAAATATACCAAACAAGTGTCTGTGACCATGAATGGGAAAATACAAATGCGATTACATGATAATAGTTTCACAGTCATGAACAAGGCCCAATAGAACCAATCTCAAAACCAATCTGAAGATATCTGCATACAATGAACTACAATCTGATCTCCCATGATCACTGAATTTATATAGGTACTGGTCCAATGAAAAGGAAGAAACAACTCAGGAAAGCTGTGACTACATACTGATGTCTTCAAGTCTTCTACACAATCCGCCAAGGGTGAAAGTCTACATTATGTGAATAAAGGAGTTGAGGTTGAACACAACAAGACATTGTTTGATTACCAGTCAATGAGGTATACCGTTAACAAACACAAGACAACCTACCGATAATGAAAGTAGGTATCAAGGCACTGAGTACATTCTTACGAGTGTGAATAAAGGAGATGGTGTCGAACTTCTGAAGAATCCATCGATCATGAGACATTGATGTACTCCCAACTATCAATGGTGAGAGAGCCTGCCACTAATGACTGCAAGCCTCAATATACTCATAAGACTCTGGGTCTCGTTTCCAGAATAAATGAGATGAAGTTGATGGAAGGAGACCTACTGAAAGGATAGAATTAGGTAATATCTCATTAGTCATCGCGGGGTACACAACAGGAGCTTCATGATTTGGTGGAAAACAAACGAAGAACATGTTCACGAACCAATGACCTTATGTGTCTTTCGCATGTTCCAAGTGCAAGAGATACATGAGAAAGACCCTTTGAATAACATGCAATGATGAAATCTGTTGACAAAGGAGAGGAAACCACCAATAAGGCTAATGGCATCCAAGACACTGCATGAATCCCAATGTGTGAATAGATGTCTTGCTGTCAAACACAAGGGAAACCACCCAGTCAATGACTAATGATGAAATGTCAACTGTTGGGTTCAAGGTTACCTACCAATGTTGAAATTAGGGCCAGGGTGCATGATAGGACTACAATATCATGTGATTATGAGACAAACTAAGGTTATGGCCGACATTCAAATTCAAGAGTTCTGAGAAGTGGCTGACACAGGTTGATAGACTTCCTTTGAACAAGATCATGAGACATATGGAAGACTCTGACATAATAGACCCAATGAAGAAACCATGAGATGCAGGAGGCATAAATGAAATTCTCTATAGGTACTGGAAGAGTAACCAGTCGATAGAGAAGACTCTGTAATGAGCTCAACATCCTAAGGCCATGGTAATCCCAAAATTATGATGACAAATGGACTCAATAACTTTGTGCTTTGTTCAAAGGTGACACGAATGCAGCCAATAAAAGATAATACTCCCTTCCCGCCCATCATTTTTTGTTTTTTCATATACAAATGAATGCTATGATACAAAGGAAGAAACAAGTGTCACAAGTAAGTAAAACTAGTTCCAGCAATGGAACGTACCTATGCTCAATGCAAGGAGATGAATGTGGGAGATGGACACTTGGGGGAATGTTCCCTCCTAGGTATAGGGTGTCAAATTGTGAAGGATATAAACAAGGCTCTGCTTGATTTAGGATGCAAAACTATTGATGAAAATGGTTTATAATTCAAAGAGAGAATAAACTATAGGCTCAATACTGCAAGAAAGGGAATGAGATGCAGTCACAACTTAACGCCAAAAAAGTCCTTTTTTATGAATTTTAGTCTACTTGGTGTGAAAAAGGGATAAACTTGTTCCAAATAGATGTCCTTTCAAATCCAATTTACGAGTGTGAAAGAGACAAGTTCACTCGTAAATCTTTTCTCTTTTTGAAAAGGAGTTGGAAAAGATCTTAAATTAAACTCTGTTGGGAGTCCTCGAGGTATAAGGAAGCATGTTTATGAGTGAGAAATGAGGCTCAACATAAATTCATGTACTAGCTATGAGGGAATCCTAGTCCTATGGAAACAATCTTTGCATGGGCACCAAATGAAGCAGGGAATCTAACTAGGGCATCCATGTTCGGTAAGTCTCTACGAATTGATAATGACAAAACTTATAGTAGATTGAAGGTTATGTGTCACAACAAATGGGTTTGTACCTAAGGCATAAAAAGTCATAGTTATAGGACAACGCAAAAATGCATGATGGAATGGATACCTATCCTATATGATGGGTAGTGAGAATACCTACCCGTGGTGATGAATGACCAACATAACATTGAAATCCACAAGAATCCTTGGTTAAAACTACAAAAGCCAACCCAATCCACCTTTGTATTAGTCCATTAGGTGAAAAAATGACTCAAAGCTATAGAAAGTGGGTAAAAATTGTTTATAAATAGTAACAAAACCAAAAATTACTATACCATTTTGATTTTTTACCCAAATAGTTCAAATTTGACCAAAATACCTTTGAGATAAAAACGGTGATTGTGGGAGCGTCAGGAAACGAAATCACAAACCGTCTAGACTAGGTAATTCTTCTTCCCTTCCTATTCATTTCCAATGGATTAAATTTTTTATTTAGGTTCCAAATTTTGAGTAATTTAGGGCGTAAAATGTGAAATTAGGTGTACGTGGGCTGTCTCTTATCGGGTCGGATATACGATGGGTTATACGTTCCTATGAAAACTACAGGGCACATAGACCCAAATCTATACACGACTGTAAGTGAAGAAACTCGCGTACAGGCACACAAACAATGAATTATATGGATGCTAACTCAAATTTTGACATGTCCTTGGCAGGATGGTTCTTGAATGGAGAGAAAGAGAGCACAAGGAGGTTGATGTTGTTGTGGATAGAGATTCCAGGGCCCAAATGGCCTTGAAAAGATGTGGCTTATATAAATTTTGGGCACTCAAAGGAATAAGGGCAGAGGTGAGGTTGCTTGAGATGCTTTTAGGTTACTGGGACCTTGAGAGTGAAAGCTTCAACATCGATGGGAAACCATTGAGGATTGAAGTAGAGGATATCTACTTTTTGTCTGGATTATCATGCCGAGAGATATTGTAAACCTCAAATCATGGGGAGCAGGGAGCAAAATGAAAATAGAGGAGTGCATTGACGCTCACTGTGTAGCAGGAACTTCGAAGGTCGGGAGTCAACTCCCTATCCAGGTGATAAACAATCTCAGCCTGAATATTGTTTTCCTTGTATTGACCAGGATCACAGGTTTGGCTGCATTGGACCAAGCATCAAGGCTATTCATGTTCTATGCAGTGCAGTGTATGAGACCCACAATATATGGTTGGTGTACCTCACTCCTGGAAAATATGAAGAGCCAGTTGACAGAGTGCAAACAGGGGAGTAAGAGAATTTTTTTTTTTGACTCTATCCTATGACATTTATTCATCGAGCGGGTTCCAGGTTTGAGACCTAGAGTCAAGATTATTCCTAGAGGACCTCTCGATCCATCCATGGCATGGTGGACCGAGGTAATGAGGCAGCAGGGGGGAGGTAGGGTGCCCACACCCTACAATGATGATTTGTTCTTCTGGTGGCAGTGACAGGTCATCTCCCTAGATGACTATCCCTATGTAGGGATCAACTTCAAAGGGAATCTTGACATGCCAGTCCCACAAGGGGCCACCTACGGTGACATAGGTATGTCGAAAGTTTTTAAATATTTCATTTCTTTGTATTTTGGTATAATAGAACAAAAATATTTTTGGATGGTGATTAAGTACTAACTAGACACTTTTGTAACATAGACATGGGTGCACGATGACCGAAAGGGTTTCCTTGACATCGATGGAGGAATCGGGGAGATAAGGAAGTGGGAGGAGAAGTTGAGAGAGTCCTACAAAATGTGCAGGTAAACCTGTCTCATTTGACTCATAGGATTCCCATGGTTCGGTAGAGAATTTTCTTGAAGCCATGCAGCGACAGGTGGTTGGTGTACCCAGAGCTTGGGTACGACTCTTTTGGCATCTCACAAACGTCATATTTTGTTACCATGACACACATCCAACTCCACAAGAATAGATGTCATGGATATTGTAGTACCAACTGTATGTGTATTGAGGGTATTAGCCCAAATTTTGTACTATAAACACCATATTTTTTGAAATATATATAAAAGGGGTCTTCGGATTTACTTATATTTTACAATGTGTACATTGATGAGATTGTTTTCTTTGCTTTAGTTATTTGACAAATTCCAATCTAAAATGAAATTATCATAAGCATCGGATACATGATTAGAACTCCTAGGAATGTGATAATAAGTAATAAAATCAAAGTGTTGTTCTAAAAGATGTACCTGTAGGAATTGTTGGAGTAAAGTAGGATCACACACGTGGTAACTATCATTCAAATGACATACTACTAACTGGGAATCCAAATGAACCTCTAACAAGCAAATACCATGTGAGATAACATCACGCAAATGTTTTATGATGACACTATATTCAGCCACATTATTCATGGATGGCCCTAGGCATATGCCACCTGAAGACACTAGTAGTCCCTCGGGTGAGTAAACCACCCAAATGGAAAAAGCCAAGTTCTGTGTATGACGACTGGCTCCGTCTGCGAATCCTAGGAAGACCGAAGACTCCATTGACATCTTCCAACCAATTGAAAACTTGATAAGCAAGATGAAGACGAAAAGAAAGGGAAAATATATATACACTAAATTACATTAGTATACAAAGAGTTCTGCCCAAGTTTGGGGCTCAAGCGTAATATATTTTCAAGTAGATCCCATTCCTGGGCTCGACCAATATATTCCCTTCATAATCTTATAACTTATAGGATCCTTTTTCTAGAACATGTCGCACGATATAAGGACCGTGTCACATGGGTTTAAAATTTCTTGCCCCCAGTGGTTCCTTGTCTTGATCATACAAGAGGACCAAGTCACCCTTAGCATACAACTGAGGATAGACACACTTATCATATTGGACCTTAACAAGTCTTTTGTTCTCCTTGATAACCATAGAGGCGTCTCAACGTTTCTCGTCAAGACTCTCTAGGTGTATAAGGTGTCTCTCAAGATCGGAAGTGTCAGGTAGGAGCGCGACTGCCAACTTAAGAGAAGGGATTTCACATTCAATAGGTCAGATCGACTCCAAACTGTGTACTAACTGGAAAGGGGAAAATCTGGTTGCAGGCTTGATTGAGGTTCGGTATGCCCAGAGTGCAGGATATAGCATAATGTATCAGTCATACTTACTCTAGCTGAGAATTTTCTACAAAATGGTCTTGAGAGACTTGTTGATGGCCTCTACTTGTGAATTTTCCTGGGGGTAATAAGGGGAAGAATGGCCATGTATAAAACCTAGCTTAGATGCTATCTCTTCCATCATTTCATTATGAAAGTGACTGCCATGATCAGTGACAATCTCACTTGGGATACCGAACTGTCCGATAATTTGATTGAATATAAAGAAGGTGTAAGTATTCCCATCTGAATTAATTGTACGCATGGCCTCGAACCACTTAGTAAAGTAGTCGAAGGCCACGATAATGTGTTTATTTCCCCCAGCTGAAGTTGGGTTGCAATCCATGAATTCACCCCCCACTTGGTGAAGGGACCGACATTAATGACTAGGTGAAGAGGGGCTAGATGCGAGTGCATTTTCTGAGTGAACACTTCAATACAATCTTTAAATATATTAGGCTAGAAATAACCAGCTCGCAAAATGTTTTGGGATGTCACAAGACCGAATAGATGACCACCACAAGCCCCACTGTGGCAATCATTCAAGACTGACTTGGCTTCTTCATGAGTTAAAAAATGACACAAGATATTGTCTATTCCTCGGTGATACAAAGTGTCACCGACGATAGTATAATTCTTAGATTGGTACCTTACACACCATCGATCATCTCGTGAGAGATGCTGAGGGAACTTCAAAGTTTGAAGATAGAGAACAATGTCTCCATACCAGGGGTCAGACGATGAGACAACAAAAATGTGTTTTTCTGCGAACGAATAAACATGGATAACGTCCTCATCTAATCGTGGAAAGTCAAATATTAAATCCGCAAATACTAGTGATTTATTGGATTTTGCAAAAGCGAAATCGAGATCAAATTATTGTAAAATGATAATCCATTTATTATATTTCCCCCCTATGATACACCTGGTAAGGACGTATTGAAATGGATTGACATAAGAAACCACAATAGTCTTGCAAAGTAATATATAATGATGCAAACATTGGACTACGTGGACGACAACCAAAGCTATCTTTCCAATGTGAGAATAATTGAGCTCAGGACCGACTAGGTTTCAAATAAGATAGTAGATGATGTGCTCATGGAGCTCATCATGCTCCTGGACTAGAAACATACCAATCGTCTCTTTAGACGCGGCAATATAAAACAAGTAATCCCTACTGTAGTCAGGATACTTCAATAGAGGCATCGATACCAAGGCTTTATTCAAAGCATTGAAGGACTCCCGGGCTCGCTCATCCCAGATAAAAGGGGTGTCCTTCTTCAAAAGACGCATGAAACCCTTAGTGATATTGGCATAATTCACTATAAACCGATGTAGAAATTTATCTTTCCCCTGTAAACCTTGAAGTTGTCTAATAGTTTGTGGGGGAAGTAATCGAAGTATTGCTTAAACCTTTAATGGATCCACCATGATCCCGATCTTAGAAACTAGAAAACCCAAAAGATGACCAGACTTAATGCAAAAGATGCACTTGTGAGGGTTCAACTGGATTCTATAGTAACAAAATCTTTCAAAAACAAGTTGAAGTTGCATGTCGTGATCGACTCTCTTGCGAGAGTGAGAAGCAATATCATCAATGTAAGCTTCGACTATGTGCTTAAGATCATGAAAAGAGAAAGTCATGGAACATTGAAATGTTTCTCTAGTGTTTTTAAGGCCAAAAGGCATTTTCCGATATGCGAAAGTACCCCAATGAAAAATAAATGTCATCTTGTGTTGATCCTCAGGTTTAATTTGAATTTGGTTATATCCTTAAAATCCATCCATGAAAGAAAATATTTTTCTTCCTGCTCACTCGTCGAGGATCTGATCAATGAAAGGTGTTGGGAATTTGTCTTTAGGACATGCCTTGTTTAGGTCATGAAAGTCCATACATACACTGATAGTTCCTTTCTTTTTATTCATAGGAATGGGATTGGATACCCATTCAGTCAAGGGAATGGGCAGATGAAGCCAACATTAAGTAGCTTCTCCACCTCTACCTTAATATCAGGGGCCTTCCAGGGATTGAAAACTCTAAGATGTTTTCAAACAGTTTTAACATCCGGATAAGTTCTAATCTCACGCTCAAAAATACGAGGGTCGATTCCTGGCATCTCTTCATATGACCAAACAAATACATCTCATAATTCTTCTGGAGAGCAATCCACACCGATATAGATCAGGATTTCTTTTGGCGAACAATCAACACCCATATGTACCTTTTCAATCTTGCTAGGGGTATGAGAGATATCGATCGTGATGGTAGGAGAAATACTCGCCATGTTTCGTTTGGCATAAATGTTTTGCATATCAAGTGGAACTATGAAATGACCAACTATCTCACTCAAAGTAGATCGAAAGTCATCTTGTTCAATTCTTTCAAGCTCCTAGAGAAAATAAGAGTTGTGATGCATATCATCCCAGGGTTTGTCGAAACCATTCATGGCTTTGATGATAGCTTCATCCAAAGGAAAAGTCTCATCAAGGAAATCATGTGAACAAGACAACGAAGTGGCCCACACAGGCCTAAGAACTGGATCCTCCTCGTCCATTGGCGAGGTAACAGGATTGGGATCAGTGGAAGAGTCAAGAACAAATTGATACACAATATTCATTGTCGATAGTGGCATGGCCATTCGAACATGAAAATGAACTTCACAAGATGAAGTAGGGGAAGGTAGCATCAACAGATCACTAAAATAGGAAGTGAGGAAAGGAATGGACCTCCCTATTGAGACAAGCCTACTGAACATAGAGTAAACATGATGACTTGGTGTTGTGAAGTCGAAAGAATCCATAAGGGAAGAATACATTCCGACACTGATATTCTCAGTTGCCGACTGAGAATTTTTTATCATAGGATTCGATGGTGCAATAGATGCATTAGGACTAAAGTATGAAAAGGATAACTGGTTGATCATCACGATCTTCCTTTCATGAGGAAAACAAAGAGTATGAAAGACGAACGATACGATGATGACCATAACATAGTTCCAATTACGTCCTGGTAAAAAGTTATAATCAAGAGGTGCATCAACTACCTCGACTTCCACCTCTATCATCTTCCCACCTAGCTGGATCAGAAAAGCAAGAAGAATACTATGAGGGCAGAAGGAATGACCATCAAAAGAAGTCAATATGTTCGATGACTTGGAAAGAGTCAGAGAACCGATATCTTTCCAACAGATTGGGGACATCACACATGTAGCAATGCCTTCATCAATAATTGCATGTTTGATGGTATACTTTGAGTACTCCACGTGGATTTGGAATGCCACATGGTAGGGAAATCGAGGCTTCACATATGTGATGTCAAACTTGATAAATTTTGAGCCACTGGGTTCTAGAGATCCTAAAGCAGATAGTAAGGCATTCCTTTGTGAAGGACACATCTGGAGTACCTCCAAAGTCGACATAGCACAAGGTGTTTGACCCAAATCCTAAAAAATAGAGTAGTTCTGGGCAGCTCTAGCATTTGGATTGTGGGTAGAGTGCTTGAGTACTCCTTTCGGAATACGAGGTGGTGGCTCTAGTTTTTCAATATGTAAATTTGTCTACGGAGGAGGAGGAGGAGATTCTAGACTAGGAATAGCTTTTGAAGTGATATAATCTCAAGATCGAGTGGCTAGATTAACTTTCGCCTCCACCATATTGATACAAAAATGGTCATTGTCTTGCAATGACAGTTTTTGAGTCCCACCAGCTGCATTTGCAATGTTTGAGGAGCTTGAGGCCATGTGTTGTTTATGTGGGAAAGGATTCATCAACACGGCGGGCGGTAGACATAATAGCCTCATAGCTTCCACAAGTTTGGGGCATAAATGGGTAAGATGATCATTTGTGCAAATCTTACAGGGAAATTTCACCTTACGTCTTTCGTGTTTGCCCTCTCTAGCATTATTATTCGTATTCTCATTATTTCCATTGTCCTTGGGTTTATTATTATTTTTCCCACCCTTACGATTATTACATCCTTTCTTATTATTCCTACCTGGTTGCTGGTTACCATTTGGGTTTTCCATTGATTTCAAAAAGTGTACATCCGTTGACTGAGTGGGGTTGGAAGACATAGACGAAGCTGACCCTCCTATAGACTAGTTTAGAGACAACTCTTTCAAATGGCTTGTCACTGATTCTACAGACTTTACATTAGCGATACCTACAATTCCATCAACATGAGGTCTGGGATTTTTTCTAGGGTCATAATTTGAACACGGTGCATTCGGAAGAATGTGGTATAACATCCCAGACTGAGCATATATCAGATCTAGCTACTGAGCTTTCAAAATTTCTTCTTCCTTAGTGGTAACCCAGACAGTAGAAACATCCTTTGAGATAGGAGGGTGCAAAGACTTAAGGAACCATTCTAAAAGAAAGGTTGGGGGTATAGGAGTATTAATCAACCTCTTTTGTCTATGCCACTCCTAGATATGATCTAATATATGAGTGGCTTTATCCTAGTGTAAATTCGACAAAACTTCTAGGCCAACATCGTAATGAACCGACAATTGGAAGTGGTTAAGGAAGACCAATACCATCTGACTAAAGGTCCCATATGCCCCCTTAGGTAGCTCAATATACCATTTCACAACAACCCCAATGAGAGTGCATTGAAATAATATTAACCAAATAGAATTGTCACTAAGGGAATTCGAGGAGCACCATAGGTGAAAGGTATCACCAGGATCCTCTACATTCTTACCTTCAAATTTTGGGATGTCTGAAGGAATCTTGGTGGGGACAGGGTGCCATGTAGGATCATGACTCACAGAATCGGTCATCAACTTAGACAAGTCTGGCAGATTAAGCATGACCAGAAAAGCGAGATGGGGTTGCGGCATCTGGCCCCAAGCTCTCGGGAAAGATTATGCTTGAGGAACTGAAGCCCATCCAGGGTTTTGGTAAGCAACATGGCCCTATCTAGGATTATAAGGCCCTCCTCTAGGCTGATTCATAAAAGGTTGGTTGGGCATCATTCCAGTAGGAATGTTCTGTTGGGGGTTATTAAAATTTCCCCAAACTAGATTGGATCTGGGTTGGGGGTTTCCCAAAGCGTGAAACGAACCTCCTTGGGGTGTGAATCCAGAGGATAGAGATGGATTATTCATGCCAAACGTATTGGTCTCAATCGGTACCGAGGAGGTAGGGGTGTAGGACAAAACTTGAGCAAAGGCTTGTCCTCCAGGTTGCTTGTTCCACCCAGAAGCAAGAGGATTATACCTGGGGTTAAAAGAAGGAATGCCTACCATATTAGGAGTTGTTTAAGGGATTTTCGAAATACCAAATGAAAAATGGAGTGTAAGGAGGTGTAGTTCCACCAAGCGCAATGCTAGCATTGGGGCCAACAACTGGAATGGCATTCAAAATCTGCGAATTAAAGTTCGGCATACCATATGATAAGGGACTAGAAGACATAGGTATGGACTGAACATTATAGCCCGGTGAGTGACCAAGAGACCCAAAAGGGTTCGAAGTGGTAGCTTGAGCATTCACTATAGGCCAAGCCATAGTAATGATAGGTGCCTTCGGCACTACAACCATTGTGGTTGCAGGAGTCGAAGGGGTGCCATTAACTATAGTGGGTGTGGGAGTCAAAGGGCTCCCAGTGTTATGAAGACTAGGTTTAGTACTCATCCTTGTAGAATCACAAGTTTGAACAATGGATGTGTGTGTACCACGCCTAATAAATCAACGCATTCTAGAAGGAAAAGACTCGAAATCCAGCGGTAATTGTAACAAGCGACGGGACCGGTGGGGATGCTAGTCTAACTCCACAATGACTTAAGACTCTAAAGACCAAAATCAATCCTAAGGCCAACTAGTAATCAAAGATCGCACTAAAATTCAAACGACCAATATGCATATAAATGGGGTAAAGTGGATGAGATTGGCCTCCCTCCCTAAAGAAGGTATGTCTCACCCAAGAGGGGCATGAGACTCCCTACTAAAGATTGGAGGTAGCATAATCAGTTATAAGGGTCCTCGTGGGATTAAAAACCAGTCAGTTATATCCCCTCGGAGAGGTAATCCTCCATAAAGGTTGTGTGTTGTTCAACCCTTATCTAACCCAGGGTACCTGCAGAATAACCCCTGCAAGTAACCTATGTGGCACCTAATTCAAGAAACTAATAAACCACTGTATAATTGATGCACAAACGAGCAGTCGTAAGTCAGGTCCATCGTATGGGCAAGGTAGAAAAGCCTAAAACCTTGAAAGTACCACCTCTCACGGAGGTAAGGGCACTAGCAAGATCCCCAGAAATATCTCTGACATGAAGAAAGTATTGGGGGGATATCCATTTAACCAACTTTGTGTGACCTCATGATTAACTTCGGTGTGAGTGGAGCCTCTTGATATTTCTAATTATACAATGGATTTCTCCACTCCCTTTCTCAAACAAATATGTTGATTTAATTTCCTTAGAGAAGTTTTACTCACAAAGTCCTATTCCAAGGCACTAAATCCTAAGATAGTTTGTGCACCCTAGAAAATAAAATTGTGACTAATCAATTTTAAATTATAGCGTTAATTTTAGTGGTTGTGATTACTCAAAAAGGTATGGTAGTGAAACTCATGATGTTATGAATCTGCAAGAAAAGTAAATATGAAAATAATGCAAAGTCCTAACTTTAACTTTCAATGAATGATATGGTTCTAAAAACCAATGCAATTTTCAATTTCAACTCTGCAATTCTGAAGTAAAAATGTGATCTTTCATTACATGCACTAAGCTAACGACAAGGACTCAAAAGACCAAAATGACAAGCAATGCAAAATGCCTATATTTTTTGTATTTTCAATATAATAAAACTGAAAATGCATGGACTGAAAAGAAACTTGATATATAACTCTATTGTGTATAGAAAGAGATAACTCAAGAAGGATACCAAGCAAATAAACAACCAACCCAATGTGCAAGGAAAATCAAAATGAAAATATTATGAGAAAGACTCCGCTCAGAAATTCAACCAAAGATAGGTTACATGTCATCCCACAAGCATTTAAAAGGAACTACAAAGACACAAGAAGGCTCAAAAAACATCAAATCCCACCCAAAAACCACTAGACCAAGAAAAAAGAAAGGAAGACTGATGTGTGCGACTATTTAGGAAAACCAAGCATATATACACATCTTGTAGAGGAACAACCTACGTATGTATGCAATTGTCAAGGAAACAAGCATGGATATGTTTCAAAAAACAAGGCCAGGAAAGGGAGAAGGATGGAAACTTAGACGTAGATTAAATAGAGGTTGTCAAGCAATGATGTGATAAGACACATAATAGGAACTAGAACAATCTAAGGAGAAAAGTACTCCAAACCCTAAGAAAGAAGATTCAATCCCCAATATGGTCGCCAATTTTGTTACGAGGAAAATCTCTCTATGGCTAGGGTAAACCACAACAGACAGAAATGACTACAGAAATCAACTCTCTTCTCAAGTATGCTATGAAAACAAAAATGATAACAAGACAAGATAAAATTCCTACCTTGTCCAGATGTTCGATGAAGTCCGTCATTGAGCACTTGACCCAAAGAAATATACCTACAACTAGTCCTCAACAACAAAGCAAAGCAAGAATATGGTGATATTATATAATGTTATCACATTCAATAACATAATCCATTAATAAACATGACAAATATCCCCATGGAATAGTAATTCAAATATTTGCAAGATATCAATTGGATGGGAAAAGAGTATTTCTATTAATATATGATCAATAGAAGTGAAAATGTTATGGACTTCCATGTCATCATGGTTTGAAACCGAGAAACTAAGTTCCTTTCAGTTGGGCCTCCAACACTTCAATCCTCCACCAAAGGTAATCTCATAAGAGAGAAACAATGAGGTTCTCAATAAGGGAAGATAGTGGGGGTTGAACACCATGTTCAGACTTAAAGGACAAAGGGATGTAGACTCAATATGAAGTAAATAATTCCTCCAGAGTAACTTTGCTCTCAAAGTCAAATTCTTTTTTTCTTTCCATAGCTCGGAATTGGCCCATTTATAGCCTTCAAAATGGAACTGAAGGGCTGAGTTGGAATGTTTCTAGTATATGGAAGGCCAAGGATCATATATCTCCTATCGTGACATGGAAACCCGACATTAATTTTCATTTTATGGCACAAATCCCGATGTACGCGGGTTGTAGTGGAGCAACCTGCGTATACGCATGTTGTATAGTAGGTAAGATGCGTACATGTGGAAAAATATTTATTTATAGCTCTGAATTTTATAAACAAGGATGATAATTCTACATGGGGAAATGGAAAAAGGCCTTATGTGCAATATTGCATAGGGTGAGGCAAATCTTTCTATAACATATATGAAGGTTTAAGATCCCTTTTTCCCCAACAAAAGTGAGGAAGAGTTTTAAGGCCATAAGTTCTGCATAATTATTTGTTCCATGTCCCAAACCCCACTTTAACTTATAGAAATGATATGGGGAGAGATGAAGTACACCCCCTCCCCCACAATGATCTTCGTTTTCTTGAGAAGCACCATCAAATAAATCCCAAGGTCTTATGATATTTATTTGTTCCTCAACTACCTACCGTGGCAGGGGGTGGCATCTTTCTCTTGTGGAAAATGTGCAAGGATAGCTAGGATTTTGGGCACAATTATATCGGGAAGAGAGGCATTTTCATTGAAGATACCAATGTTTAGAGCAAGCCAAATTCTTCAGTGAATGAGGAGGGGTATAACCTTGATATTTTTATTTCTATGGTCCTATACCCAAGTCTTCGAGGCCTCTTCGATAGATGGCCCATGCTAGGAGCATGTTTGACCCAAAGAAGATTAAGCAACTCACAAAGTTTGGATTTAAAAAGGGCATCCCAAGAACAAGTGTGGAAATTTTTCCTCATCCCCCTTGCATAGAGATCACTAACCCAGCCCTTCCAATCCCCTGAATTTCATTATGTCCCATGTAGGGACCTTTTCCTTAAGAGGCACCACATGAACAATCTTTACTTAAGAGGACATTTGGATTTTTAGATCCCATTCCACAACCAATCGGGATCGTGTTGGATGAGATTGGTCATCAGGAAAGAATAACCCTCTTTTGGAGAATATACGTTGAAGGGACTGAGTTTCCAAAGTAGTTCATCTTCCTGATATTTGATTCTGATGTGGCTTATCTTGAGATCCCAGAAGTAATCATTCCAAGGTATTGTAAAATGATATTCTAAATTCATAGCTTCAACATATTTCCATCCCTGTCTCCAAATCAAATTTTGTTGCTCATCTCCAATCTGGTTCAGATGGAAAAAACCTCTCATGCAAACTACCAATTAAATGATGGGGGAGAATGTTTTGACCGTTGCTGCCTAGCCAAGGATCCCTACCAAGTATGATAGAATTTCCTTTTCCCACCTTCTAGGTCAGCCCTTGACTGATAACATAAAAATATTTTACCTAATCGTTCCACATGATGGAACCATTTTGGTGGATTTTAACTGGCCTCCTTATCCAATCCACCACTAAATCTAGACATATATATTTTTGGATTACTACCTTTGACCATAAATTGTTGGAGGATGTTAGTCTCCACCTAGTATTGGAAGTAAGCGCGGTCAAGAAAATGTGGATATTATTTAAGCCCCATCCCCCCAACAACTTTGGCAGGGATAAAGAATCCTATTTTATCCATGGCATCACAAAACTCTCCTTCTGGATGCCCCAAAGAAATTTGAAACATAATTTCCTTATTTTTTCAAGAGTACCTTTTGGAATCCGGGCCATAGATAGCCAGTATACTGGAATCGCCTCTAGGACATATTTTACAAGGATCATCCTGCCAGCTCTAGATAACCACCTGAATCTCCATGAGTTTATCCTTTTTTCGAGCTTTGCTAAAATCCAATTCCAATCCGATTTTGTGTAGAAATTTGGCTTTAGGTGAAAGTCCAGGTACTTTAGTCCTTCATCAAGAGGATTTTACACAAACAAAAAAAAGGCCTTTGTAAAAACAAAATTCTTCTAGGTCCATTAGATGAGTAGAGAGGGTGTATTTTGAGTTGTTTATTAACATGCCAGTAGCCCTATTAAAAATATGTAGTATGGAGCTCAACTTTTTTGCATCTCCCCTTCAACCGCTATAGAAAATTTGTACATCATCAACATATATAATATATGTTATAACATATAACATATATATTATATATAACATATACCTCGGATGGGTTGCCAACTAGGTCCATGCGTCAATGGGAGACGATGACAACTGCCACCTCTCCATAGACCACATGACCATCGCATGCATCCCTCCCCTCCATTTAAATCCCCCCCAATGTGAAATGGTCACATTCATTACTACGATCTATTCACTAATTTCCCCAGCGTGCCTACTCTGGTTCTTCTGTCCAGGAGATGGAAGAAAGATGCAGGCCTTCACCTCTATGCGTGTGGGAACTCATCCTCTGACTCTCCTTTTATGGCAATCCCCCCTGGAAACCCTCACACCATTATGTCTCTCCTTTCCACTACATTGGTTCTTTTCTAGCCTACATGTTGTTTACTCTCATTTATCCATTCTCATATCCACCTCACCTTCACTCATAGTTGGTCATGCCTCAACTCCATGGGAAGTCGAAGTGAGGACATCTTTGGTTCCAAAAAAAAGTGGCCATTGCCAGCTGACATCCTCATATCCCCGCTCTGTCTCCTAACTCTTTGCCCCCTTTATCTGTCCAATCCTCCCTAGACCAGAGTGGTCTTCCACTTTTATCCTCTCCATGGGCATGTTGTGTGGAGTGGTTCAACCGCCAAGAAAATTCTCTAGGCTATGCCCCAAGCCCAATTGAATATATGGACTCATCTTCAAAGTCAGCGTTGGTCCGCCCAAAGATCCCACCTCCCTCTGCCCCCTCACCACCACCCTCCAATCCCTTTCCACCCTCGGACCCTTTTCAATATCAAGATGAGTTCCCTGCTCAAGTGGAGGATATCTATGCTTAATTGGAAGAGCCTCATTTGGATCAGCCTCTGAGCTCAGAGTGTGCTTCTTGTGTCATATTCAGAGACGCAGTGTCAATACTACAGGATTTGGTCTTTGTGGTCAAATAGGATGTGGATGACCTCCGCTTTCTGCTGGATCACTTGGACCAATGCGCAGAGAAAATTGAATCTCTTCTTGCGACCCTTCTCCACTCACTTCAGAGCCAATTCTTGTTCTAGCTATCTAGACGACTACTGTGGAAGAGACAGACATGTGTGATCTACACATAAATTGAGACATGACAAGATTACATGTGTCATCATGCATGTTTCACTCTGTCAAGTGTTTAGGTTTTTTGGAATATCCCTCTTAGCATGTCAAAGTTCAACACAGTCAATTTTTTGTATGACATTAGACAATTTATTTTTTGTATTACAGTTTTAATGGAGGATCTGATCGAATCGGTTTCCCCATGGGGTGATTCAGAAAATTGTGTTTAATTTTAATTTTGAATATAGATACAGAGCTTGGCTGAATTGGTTTCCCCTTGGGGAAATTCAATACAAGTGAATCCCTGCTATCACTGATTATACTGTAATTTTTTGCCATGAAAGGTAATATATAGATTTCTTACTTAAAAATAAAATAAAATAATATATAACATATATAATATATTATATATATATATATATATATATATATATATATATATATATATATATATATATATATATATATATATAATATGTTATATGTTATATACTATATACTATATAATATATAATATATAATATATAATATATATGTTATAACATATATGTATGTTATATACTATATAACATATATTATATATGGTATATAATGTTGTCCTTGTTAAACTGTAGATGTAAGAAGATCTCGAATTTTCTCATTGTGAACTTCCAATACATTCACTGAGATATTATAATTGTATTGTCCTTTCCTTTCCTTAGCTACTTGAAAAAGATCCTCCAATGTACAAAAGTTAACTCCCTTGTTTTCTAGGGTACCCTCCATTGTGAATGTTTTTCCAGTTCCAGTTTTCCCTTATGAAAAGATACAAACATTGTACCCATCTAAAACTGAGAAAACAACTGGGGCAGTATCCAAAAAGACATCCTCTATGCATTTACATGGCAATGAAATAAGTCATTTGAATGCATGTCAAGGGCCAACACATATATAGTTCGAGAAAAATAAAATATATCCCTTGATATTTAGCCTTCTGTTAAAATTTCTCGAATAACTTCAATTCAAAAGAACAAAAGCTTCATATAAATACCCTTATTATCTTCTAGAGTGAAAACAAAATCAATTTTGAAGTTCTTTTTTGAATCACAATTAATATTTATAGTGAGTTCATTATATTTAGATTTATTAAATTCCGCTATAGAAGAATCTCATGTTGCTCTTTCTTTTGTACTCAATGGATGACACCTACATAAAACCTTGATAAATAACCCTGATATATATGTTATATATTATAGATGTTATAACATATGTTATATATAACATAACATATACAATATTTGTTATAACATATATATAACATATGATATATATGTTATAACATATATTATATAATATATAACATAGATAATATTATATATGTTATATAATATATTATATGAATAGCAATATTCTAAAATAGAGGAATGATAAAAAGTTGGTGGGGGTGCTAAAAGTGGAAAAGCATTAGAGAAATGTTGTGGGGCCACTCAGATAGTGAGTCTTAGATCAACGGTTGATATTAACTGCGGAGGTTGAAAAAGATTGGGAGTTAATTACTAAAGCGAGTTTTGCAATGAAAATGATGGTATAGTCATTGGGGTACGTGTCAATACAAGGTTCATTGTGGAGGTCGAGGCGGTGTAGATAAAAACCACCCCCAACAACTTATGCAATCACACTTTATTTAAATAAAATAAAGGGTTTATATGTATATTATTTTCCAAAGCACCAACGTGAGAACTACTGAAAGATATTGCCGCTATCTCTGCAACCCATCCTCCACTACAAATTCGAAGAATATAAGTATTTATAAAGTTCTCTCGATGCCATGGAACAAACTAAAATTTCAAATGCACCTTACCAGAACCCTGAAAATAAAGAAGATTTAATTATGGATAGGGATTCTAATGTGTTCAACCCTGTTCTATTTGTAAACACTGTCACTGAGTCTACAAGTAGGTTAACTACGTTGGGAGTCCAAAATGCACCTTTTATAGATGTTATTAAATTGTCAATTTTTTCCCATTGTATCGAATAGTCATATCAATTCCCGGAATTCATTAATTTGTGTGCCACTTATTATTCACATTATGAAAGGGTCATTGTGGATACAAATGGGTCTTAAAGTTTGTTGGCCCTTGGGTATGGAAATAAGAGAAGATTAAGGTACGAAATGTGAACTACGCGGAAGACATAGTGACTAATACTGGTTCGAAGTGAGCAGAAGAGCAGAAAAGATGGAGCAAAGTAAGAGAAAGAAAGTCGTTGAATGAGGCTATCGAGGATGATATATCAGCAAGGAAGACAGATCATGGACAACTCAACAAGCGGAAAAATCCACCATTGGATGTTTTGGAGCACCGCGTGAGAAGGAAGTAAATATAGGCTGGTGAAGCGTTGGAAACATGGGTCAAATTGAACTAGGGTTTTAGACACCTAGGGTTTTTGGTATCTAGGGTTTTGACACTTAGATTTTGGCCTAAGGCTATCAGTGAGTCATTGTGATGTATAAATAAGAACATAGATGAGGGAAGAGGGTTCGGGAAAAAGAGTCCCAAGTTTGTTATTTTTATGAGTGATTATTGTACTGAGAGAGAGAGGCATTGAGGAGTGAGGGAAGTCTGTGTTGTAAGATCTTCAGTTGGGTGTGAAGATCAACCCTGCAGTTGGGTGTGCAGGGAGGGAAGACAAAGAGGAAGAGAGAATATCTACTAGCTAAGAGCACATATAAGAAATGTATGCTTTCATCTTAATATATTATAAAGCACAGTTCTCTAGACGTATCCCTAGGGAGAGGGTGAACCACATATATCTTGGTGTTGCATGTGATTGATATGGTGTTCTCTTGTTCTTTATATACTGTTATTTCATTACTATGTTAGATCCGACAGATAAATGTGCGAGGTAGGACTAAGTTGATAACTGACATCTAGATGTCGTGTTTTTCTTGTATTGGATCCACTTTGTATTCCCTTGGTTTTAGACATCTGTGTCTTGCAACCCCCCATAGCTACCTCGAGTGAGACTGCATCTGCCTTGCGGGTGTTGCCGAAAGGGTCGGTAGTTAGGGTTTGTTGGTGCACTCTTGGAGTTGAACCCTGGGTCTACTCTTGTGCCAACAAATGGTTCTGTTGTCGAGAAGGGAATATTCTTGAGGGAATGACAAGGTGGTTTCCATTGAAGACAGAGATTTAGAAGTGGATAGAAGACCGAGAAAAGTACTTTGCAGAAGCCCAAAACAAGAACCCTAAGATTAGCACTGAGGACTAGTTGGGAAGGTATATCTTGACTAATATACACAAGATTTTATTTGGAGGAATTCATCAGGAGTTATACGAGTGGCTAGCTAGGTTAGCAGACACCTAGTTTGAGATCAGATCTAGACCACCTGTGGTTTGTATGTCAACATTGATCAAGAAGATCAAGAGAGTTGATAATGCCATGTCAAGAGAAGTATATCACTGGTTTTATAGTACCATCGAAGGGTATATCACCGAGTTTGATATTGATAGAGTAGAATCATATAGTCAAGAAGAGAGATACTTCTTCAAGGGACCTAGAGGAAAATTTTTACAATTTTTGAAGTTGAGGATCAAGATGCTATTGCATGAAAAGAACATCTTGAAGGTACAATAGTTGGTCCAACTGAAAAGCTAATGTTCAATAATTCAGACAGCGACAACGAAGCAGAGGTGGGACATACACACAGTGGAAGAATCTTCAGAGAGGTCCCTCTAGTGAACTTGTTCGAACATAACCATGAACCAATGGTACAATACGAAGGGTTTTACAGTGGAAGGGAAGAAGAAATGGTGAACAAGGAACATTCATAATCTGGTAGGGCTGAAGAAGGAAATACTGAAGATCCTCACCGAGAAAAGTCACAAACTTTAGGAACTTTGCATACCATTGAAGTAAGTATTATTACTCCTCCTTTTGTTTTAGCAACATTAAGAAATCAAAGTAATCAGAGTCACCAGAGCACTCAAATAACTGTCATTAGTAGTCCACCACATACTCAGTCAGGAAACCTAGGAAGATATATGGAAGATGAGATGAGGTTACCCACCTTCAGAGGAGATGGATATGAAGATCCTGATCAACACTAGTTTCTATGTGAAGTTGTGTGGAGTATTAAGAATGTCACCGACGAAGCTGTTAAACGAGATTAGTTTAGTACTACCCTGAGAGACCACGCACTAAGCTAGTACATGAAGTTTTTCCAAGGGGTTGTCCAGCCAAAACCGCTGAACGAGATCAAGACTGTGTTGATTGCATAATTCAAGAAACCCAAGTTAGAGTCGCAATGCATCACAAAACTGAAATAAATCAAGCAGAATGTAGTTGAACCTATTTGGGAGTTTGATCAGAGGTTTAAGACCTTAACATGCCATTTGATTTTTTAGATCCCAGATGAGCAGAACAAGGAACGGTTCATTGCTACCCTCTTACCACACATCAGGGTCCCTCTGATGTAACAAAATATTTCTTCGTAGGATGAGGCATTGGAGATCACCATGAAACTAGAATCAAATCCTATGGAAAAATCTAGCTCAGGTATGAGTCAAATATTGAGTCAACTAGCTAATTTATCTCTACAGGTGGAAGATATGAAAAAAGACAAGGGAAAAGATAAAAGAGGAGAAATCTGGTGCATTAGATGCAAATCAAAATGAGATGACAAGGAGCATTGTCCCCGATTTCACAAGTATTTGGCATCTGGAGCCCTGAGTCCTTTAGAGCAAGTTACCTTACCATGGTGCGAGGTGTGTAGAAATATACATTGACCTGGTGAATGCTATTACATGAAAAAATATGTTCATACACCCACAAATATGTATTGCACATTTTGTAAATCGGTAGGGCATGATGATAGGGATTGTAGGGTCTATGACCTCATGCATGAAAGGTCAAGGGATATATACAAAATTCAAGGTGAATTACAACAAGAAGGAAACACTACGCAGTATAAATCTCCAAGAAGAGGAAACTTCAACCCTCATGGTGGATTCATAGGAAGAGGACGAGGACGAGGTATGGGTCGAGGTAGAGGCCAAATCATTTGTTATAACTGTGCACAACCAGAACATTTGGAAAGGGACTTCCAGAACCCTTGTACCACATGCAGTTACTACAACTCATTAAAACATGTTATTGAGGAATGTCTAGCATTGTTGGCTAAGCTTCAAGAAAGACGGGGTGCAAAGCCACAAGTGAAACTGATATACGCTGAACCTCACAGAGAGGACCCTAGAGTTGTTTTTATCACTAGAGAAGGTGTTTTTATAGGAGAAGACAGAGTGACTCCGAGAAATACTACAGAAGAATTAGGGGTGCAGAAAGATGCAGAGAAGACACAAGTGTTTGATGCGAAGAAAGAAAAACAAATATTTGAGGAGGCAAGAAAAGAATTTGGGAGAGACCAGGGTTCGTCATTGAAGACACGACCAAAATTAAGAGAATTTGGAATTCCTTTGGCATTCGATCACTCTGATCTACTAGGAGAAGGAAAATAGGTAAGTAAGCTCATGGAATTCTTACATGCTTGCATTAAGTTGATTCAGGATGACAGCATTGTACAAGAGCTACAAAAGTTAATTAGACAGTATGAGCTAGGAAAGATAGATCCATTGATAATAGAGAAGTACACCAAGTCTCTAAAAAGAGAAGGACAAATAAGGAACTACACTTGAATGCTCAAATTTGAGAGTATGATATAGACTGTGTGGTCCTCGACTTAGGGTAGGAGGTCAATGTCATGACGAAGCAAACATGGGCATTGATGGGGAAACCTAAGTTGATCTATTCCCCTATCAAGCTTAGGATGGCTAATCAGAAAGATGTACGCCCCTTTGCAATATTGGAACATGTCCCTATGGACATCGACGGAGTAAGGATGTTTGCAGACTTCAAGGTGATTGAGATAGTTGATGATATATGTTCTTACCCCGCACTGTTAGGAATTGATTGGGCTTTCAATAATTCCACGGTGGTTGATTTAAAGAAAATAAGAATGATGTTTGAAGGAGATGGACTTAGGTTCATTGCAACTTTGGATCCTGATGAAGTTCAGATATACACATAACCCATCAGTGAAGAAGACTGCACATATGAACTAGAAAAAATATACAAATTAACAGCTAAACAATAGGATTACATTAATCCTACAACAGACGGGTACCTAAGTTGGATAAGTGACAATGCATGTTCATCAGATGCCGAAGAAGCACTGGAGAACTGGCAGAACAAAATGTATGAAGTATCTACAAGGAGATGTGCTAGGTTAACCAGAGAAGTTCATTGGATCGACACAACAATAAGTAACTTGCCCACCTTCGATGGTCTAAATCATTTAGAAGCATTCTTGTTGGACTTTGAAGATATTGTACCAACACAAAAAATATTGTTGGCAATGGATGAGGCCTTAAAAGAAACTCCAACAAGATGGTGGGGGACACACAAAAACAACATTACATACTGGGTACAATGTCTCACTTTGATGACAATGCGATTTTCATAGAAAGTAGAAGGTTGCGAATTTAGGTACATAGGTCGAAGTTGTCTGAAGGACCATGCGAGACGTTGTGAGGAATCCTGGAGTAGAATTCCTCAAGAGAAGTGGGTGAAAAAATTCATCAACACACTGGACACAAACCTTATCAATTGGTATCTTCAAGTAGAACTATGTCTCATCACTGCAGATTGGGAAGGTATGACTTAGAACTTTGTAACTACCTTTTTGTTTGAAAGCCAATATCCTACAGTGGAACAAGTGTTATATATTGTAAGACAAAAAGTATTTGAGGAGGCACCTAGCCTCCCCTTGGAACAAGAAGAGGACGAATGGATTGTGCCTCTCCAAAAACTGCAAGGCTGTTACAATATCAATGTTAATGAAGACAATGATCCTAGGAAGGTGAACATCACTGAAACAGAAGGCCAAAGAGACATAGAAGGACCAGGAATTGAGATACCTTTCATTGGACAACCAATTAAAATAAAAAAGTCAATATTGGAACAGAGCAAACATCGAAGCTTGCAAATGTTGGAGATTATTGGGATGCTGCCACTATTGAAAAGATCACAGAGTTACTGCATGAATATCAAGACTTGTTTCCAAATAAGTTCACTAATATGAAGGGAATTAAAGGGCCCATGGGAGAGATGAGGATCCCTTTGAAACCATATGCAAGGCCAGTCAAATAGAGACCCTACAGATTGAACCCTAAATATAAGGAGAAAGTGAAGATTGAACTCGACAGAATGTTGGAAGTAGGAATCATAGAACCTGTTGAAGAGTCAGAATGTATTAGATCTATGGTAGTTGTTATTGGGTAAATCAGTATATGCAGACATGAAATAATCCCCCTAGATCCACCTAGATCTAGAACAAAACGAGACGAAACGAGATGCTTTCCCTAAGTTGTGATCATTGAGTTTACTACCAAAAGAGGAATAGATTACATACCTTATGAATCACTTCCTTATAACTTTGTTGTCCCTGCTTCACTCTAGTGCTCTTTTGGAATCATATCTGCGACAACACAAACCAACCAACCTGAAAGCAACAATATTAGAATTCAATGAAAACCTAAACATGTGATAAAGGAATCATGTAATAAAACACTAATCATTTTATGGGAAAGATACGTGCCACCGTATTATATTAATGAAAGGTAGAAGATACAACCGAATTGCCTTGATGTTGCAAGTTCCCTTTTAGTGGTCCTTCATTCCAACACACACATACACTTGCTTTGAAATTCAAATGAAGATGATCCACAAAAGCTTGATGGGAAAATGGTGGCCTCAAGCATCACTAAGAACAAGATTCTTCACACAGTCTTCAGCCTATTCTTTCATCAATTCTCTGTTGAATATTGCTTAACCTTTTCCATGAGAAGCCCATGATTATATAGGAGAAAGTGAAGTGGTTTAAAGGGATGAGGATGATCCCACCAAATCAGAGAAACCAGTAGGATCGCAACCATACGGACGCCACCTCACATTCTAGAAGATTCCCCTTCTAGAAACTTCGTGAAACCTCTTTCCTCTTTTAGCTTTGGAATGCGGCCGCACCTTGCCTATATAGCAGCCTGTGGAAATATCGTAGGCCAACTATAGAGTAGCCTGCAGAAATGATAGATTTACGCACTATGTAATATGTGCAGCCTTCATACCCTTTCTAAAAAGTAGCCTTGTAGAGGAGGAAAGAAGTTGTTATTCTCAAGAAAAAAGTCATGTTAGGAGCCTAAAAACATGTTTGTGAAATCATCACTAGGGTGACCGAAATTATGTATAACATAATTCCCCCCAAAGTATGAAGATGGAAGTCGTGACAACCAAAATACTTTGTAAAAATGCATGTGTGTTTCGGGAACAAGGAGCACAACAATCAGGAACCTACAAAAAATCAAGCATCTTCACAATATTATACCATGTCTGAAGTAGGCATTCCCATGTTCAAACTATAAATGATTGAAATCATAAATATAAGTTATGGACACCAATTATACACTGTGGATCCATGTCATCAAGATTCTACATAGCCACTAGGAATACATTGTGGATCTATGTATTGGAAAACTCAGACACAGACATAGCCATGAGACATACAAAGTGGATCTGTGTCAATGAAAATCACAAATACTCCATCGCAACATGGATAAAAAATGATGAGGTCCAGGGTCTCCAATCCCACCTTCCGTTAGTACGAATTTATCCATGTGATTATAGGTGTTGAAGTCGAACATGGTTAGAAACCACTTGATTACCGGTCGTTAATGAAAACCGTTAAAAAGTGTGAGGGAAATCACCATTGATGTCAATGAATCCCAAGGTACAATAGTACAATCCAATGAGTGTGAATAGATGAGATGAAGTCAAAAACTTGATGGAATCTATCGATCAAGGATCAATGATGTGAATCTACTATCGAAAGTGAAGAAACCTGCCATTGAGGCATGCAAGCTCTAAGGCACCAAATAATTTCTAAGTATTGTTCCTGGATAATGAGCTGAATTCGATAGGAAAAGACTCATCACAAGAGGGCCTTGATGTATCCCCCATCAAATGACATGAAATAAGTAGTAGATTTAGGGTAAATTAAAGTACGAACATGATTTGAAACTGACACAAGGAAGGATGACATGGTAGGAGTTGACAATTGCAGATGGCCGACTCAATAGAGGGCTTGGTTGAACTTATCTTGAACATATGAATGGCACAACATTGGTCTTGGCAGGATTGACTCAAAGATGAATGAATATAGGAATTTTCAGAAAGACAAACGAGAGAAAAATGGATTTCCCAACCCGGATTCAAATGATAAAGGGGGTGCCATGTTCAAGAGTGGCACTTACTGCCATTAACACAAATACATAAACACACCTCTTTACCAAATTTTCCCCCACCATTTCTGGCGAGTACCTCTTTATTTTTACGCATGCTTGAGGATAACATATGAGGATAAAAAAATCGTCTCAAATATCTCTCGCTTTGAGTTTAGGGTTCGTTTTCAGCCGTTACCATGACTGACCAAGGTGGAGGGGAGCCGTCGCCCCCTCCCTCCCCAACCTCCTCCTTTCGTAAACTAGTCGCAGCCTGCAACAAGAATCCCCCTCATTCAGAACCTCCAAGCTTCGTAAAGAAGCTAAACGATGTCCCGGAGATCGACCTTCCCCCGGACCAACCAATGAAGGTCACACTGTCCCTCTCAGATTGCGGCCTGGTAGGTTAGTTCATGGGTCTCTAGCCCTCAGCCAGAACAACAGACAACTAGATTCAAAGGAACTGGAGGCCGTTGATAACAAACAGTGTAACGTGTTATGCGGTTGGGAGAGGATATTTTATCTTTGAACTCATCTCTCAGGAGGACAGAGATCTAATCTTCAGAAATGGACCGTACTTCATGGGCACACAGGGGATCTATCTAAATCGATGGACCCCAGGCTTTGATCCAGCCTCGGAAGTGCCAAAAGATGTCCCTGTCTAGGTAAGACTCTCGAACCTGCCAATACACTGCTGGAATTCCTCATCGCTCCAAGCTATCGGAAATGGATTGGGACATTACATCGATAGAGCGGACCCAAAAGACCAGTACTCCTGTGAAAGCATTTGTGTGGAAGTTGATCTGGAGGTAGGTTTGCCGGAAGCGATAAAACTAAAAGTAGGGGATCGACACCACCTTCAAAAGATTGATTACGAGCAGCTCTCCTTCAATGTAGAGGATGTCATGAATATGGCCATTTCCAACGAAACTTCCCAAAAAATCTAAATATAGAGAAAGCAGGGGACGAAGGTTGGCAGCAGGCCCGGAAAGGGAAACCGAAGTCAAAAGGTCCAAGAAGCGAAAAGCCAACCCCAACACAAGACAAGAACCCAAACAAATTCAATACATTGGCCCTGGAAACTGGAAGTGAGTTAGAGGAGCTGAACAAAGACACCCAAGGGGAAGCATCAAGAGGTACCCAAACCCCTGAAGACAAAGAAACTCAAAAGACAACAGAAGAAGAGGAACAAAACAAATCCCCTTAAAGGATTGGGGCGAATCAAGGCACAGAGGAAGGGGAGATATCGTCCAGAAGTGACTCGAAAGGAGAAAGTGAAGCCTGGGCCACCCCAAAGAAACCAGGAAGAGGCAGGAAATCCAAAAAAGCAGAAAGAGATCAGGTGATCTAAAAATGAAGAAGATTTGAAATCTTGAAATTATTTGCAAGTAAATGTTATGTGTTAAAAGAAAATGGATCAACTTTGCAACACATTAATTAAAGGATTACTCATGCAAGATACAAATAGACAACAACATATTCAATGAACATAAGCATATAAACACAATAATTGATAAAGGAGTTCACCCCTCTCTTGGGCTACATCTCCTGGTCCAGCTTCCAATGGATCATTATTATTAATTGCTCAAAGTGCTAAAAAAACATGCCTTACAATGCTCAAACTGACCAACCGACTGCTCCAATAGCTTCAGAGCATCCAAAAACCCCTAGCTGGGCTTTTTTGGCACCTCAATCGGTCGAAAAATGAAGAAGTTAGGCCTCCTGGAAGTCCTCCCTTCAAGCTTGCTGTCTCTGCATCTACAAAACGCACCCTTGTTCCATGAACCTGGCACACACGCAATTTAAAGCATGAAAACCCAGCACCGGGTGCAACTGCACCAACGGTGTGAACTATAGGATGGTTATGGGTGTGCCATCCCCTAACCGCCTAGCACCTGAGCATGTGAGGGTCATATGACTGCGCGCTTTGGCAAAAAGGCTAAACGGTTAAGACCGTTCCAACTCCCCGCGCACTTGGTTGTGGTCATATGTAATTAGACATATAGCCACGAGCTTAACCTTTAACCATTTCAAACCACATTTAAAAATCACATGCACACTATATATTAAATCAATGGTTATATGTTATATGGCGCGCGACCAAGGGCTGCGGCTAAGCCCAGGCCCGGTCGCGGCCCAAACATTACCCATATGCAAATTCAAATACAATGTATACCACTTACATATCAAGCAACACACGGTGGTGCACTGGTTGGCAACTCCTTGCCAAGTCATTCCCCTACCCGGAGGTCATGGGATCGACTCCTGCCACTGACAAAGTTTTAACCATACAACAAGTGACACATGGCGCCCACGGATTGGCCTACGTGTCAACATATCATTAGCCACCAAAAGGACACATGTCAAACTCTCATTTGACCACATCTGCCAATTAGCCACTGCCACATCACCACATGTCACATCAGCGTATGGTCGTACGGCCCTGCCACGTCAGCCTGTACGGACTGTACGGACTGTACAGTCAGCGTCCCTTTTTTGCCTGTTTTCCATTCTAAACAGATTGCGATATCTCTCGCTCCCGACGTCTGTTTGAGATGAAATGAGTTGTGTTGGGTTTGAAACTATGAGGCCTACGCTCTCATCCGGTTTGAAACAATTCCGAGCACTTTGAATTTTTGAGCAAAATTTGATCCCCTCATCACACCTCCCCATTGGGAAGCTTTTGGACCTCCAAAAGACTATTTTCAGTCTAAGTGAAGATGAGGGTATAGTTCCCTCACCCTTCCAACCTCAATCCACTTGGATTTTCTTGGATTCATCCCTTTAATACCAACTCGAAGATACTCCACATTTCCTCGTTTTGAAGTTCGCATTCTCCTGTCAAGGATGGTGTCTTCATGTAGTTCTGTAAGATACTTTGGAGAAAAATCATCTATGGAAGGAATATGAACATGCTCTCCTTGATCATCAATCAATGGAGGCTCATACAACTTCAAATTCTCAACATTAACAACTGCATACATCTGCATATAAGGAGGCAAATCTAAAC
>ML793567.1:38153-52148 GCA_009831015.1 Picea engelmannii
TTGCGACAATATGTTCCTTTCCATCAAGATCTTCATCATCTCTCTCATCTCCATGACAACCTTTCTGAGATCTTCATCTTCTGCAGGAACACGTTCATGACTTTCTTCATGAGCCATACTTGGTGAATGCCTCCCTGAAACTTACGGTGATGGTATATGCTTTCTCCTTGTCGGATGAGAACTTGGCTCCACAATTTGACCTTCTCCTCTTGTGAGTTTCAACCTTGTGAGCATCAAAAACAAAACACTTGCAAAACAATCAAGTCTTCAAAAACCAGTGCTCTGATACCAACTTGATCTAAAAATGAAGAAGACTTGAAATCTTGAAATTATTTGCAAGTAAATGTTATGTGTTAAAAGCAAATGGATCAACTTTGCAACACATTAATTAAAGGATTACTCATGCAAGATACAAATAGACAGTAGCATAATCAATGAACATAAGCATATAAACACAACAATTGATAAAGGAGTTCACCCCTCTCTTGGGCTACATCTCTTGGTCCAGCGTCCAATGGATAATTATTATTAATTGCTCAAAGTGCTAAAAAACATGCCTTACAATGCTCAAACTGACCAACCAACTGCTCCAATGGCTTCAGAGCATCCAAAAACCCCTAGCTGGGATTTTTTGGCACCTCAATCGATCGAAAAACGAAGAAGTTAGGCCTCCTGTAAGTCCCCCCTTCAAAACACACCCTTGTTCCATGAACCTAGCACACACGCAATTTAAAGAGTGAAAACCCAGCACCGGGCGCAATTGCGCCAATGGTGCGAACTGTAGGATGGTTATGGGCGTGCCAGCCCCTAACCGCCTAGCACCTGGGCATGTGAGGGTCATATGACCACGCGCTTTGGCAAAAAGGCTAAATGGTTAAGACCGTTCCAACTCCCCGCGCACTTGGTTGTGGTCATATGTAATTAGGCATATAGCCACAGGATTAACCTTTAACCATTTCAAACCACATTTAAAAATCACGTGCACACTATATATTAAAGTGATGGTTATATGTTATATGGTGCGCGACCAAGGGTTGGGGCTAAGCCCCGGCCTGGTCACGGTCCAAACCTTACCCATATACAAATTCAAATACAATGTATACCACTTACATATCAAGCAATGCATGGTGGCGTGCTGGTTGGAAACTCCTTGCCAAGTCGTTCCCCTACCCAAAGGTCACGGGATCGACTCCTGCCAATGACAAAGTTTTAACCATACAACAAGTGACATGTGGCGCCCACGGATTGGACCACGTGTCAACATATCATTAGCCACCAAAAGGACACATGTCAAACTCTCATTCGACCACATCTACCAATCAACCATTTCCACATCACCACATATCACATCAGCGTACAGTCGTACGGCCCTGCCATGTCATCCTGTACGGACTGTATGGACTGTACAGTCAATGTCCCTTTTTTCCCTATTTGCCATTCTGAACAGATTGCGATATCTCTCACTCCCGACATCCATTTGAGACGAAACAAGTTGTGTTGGGTTCACAATGATGAGGCCTATGCTCTCATCCGGTTTGAAGCGATCCAGAGCACTTTGAATTTTTGAGCAAAATTTGATCCCCTGATCATCAGGAAACCTACAAAGACGTCCTAAAAGGTGCACGGCCAACCATCAAACAATTGATCAGTGTGACGCAAACAAGGAAGCTAACCAAAGCCTCCCAAGGAGGCCACTCCCTCCTCCAAGGTAATTAATGAAGTTAACCTCCTGGAACTGTAGGGGTCTCGGCAGCAAAAGGAAAGAAGAAGCTCTCAAGGATATCATCAAATCATCGAAAGAGAACATCCTACTCATTCAGGAGACCAAGATGAGTCAACATGACTCTCTCAAAGTTGCAATGAACGTTTGGAAGAATATCCAAGGATCAGCTGAAAACGCTAGAGGCACGTAAGGAGGGCTTTGCACCCTGTGGAACACCACCAAAATAGAACTGATCATCTCAGACACTTTCATGCATTGGATTCACACCAAGCTCCTCCACAAGGATTCTAGATACACGGTAAGCCTCTTTAATATCTATGTTCCGCAACATATAGAAGAAAAAAAGAATTGTTGGGAAACCCTTCAAGACTTCTTACAAAAAAATGATCTAGAAAATATCATTTTAGGAGGGGATCTAAATGTAACCCTGACCCAGGAGGAAAAACGAGGAGGATCTATAGTAAGAGACCCAGCTAAAGAATGGGTGGAAGACCTAATCTCAGCCCGGGATCTAATCGACATCAAACCGGTCAAAGGCCTCTATACGTGGACCAACAAAAGGGTAGGATCGGGGCATATTACTGCCTGGCTGGACAGATTCCTCGTCCAAAGCTCCTTCTTGACTCTCGGGCTCATATCCTCCTCAGAAATTCTCCCTCACAGCACTTCAGACCACAAGCCCGTGCTCTTAGAGTTTAAAACTGATCAAGGCCAGGGACCCATCCCTTTCAGATTCAACCCGTCCCGGATTCAAGATAAAGAATTTTTTCGCCTAGTATCCAGCGTGTGGACAAACAAGGTCAAAGGCTCTGCTTTTTATGTTTGGGAAGAGAATCTATGAAAGCTAAAGACTGCTCTAAAGTCCTGGACAAAAGGACATTCAGATCCAACCACCTCACGCAAAGAAGCCAAAAGGCACCTTGAGAACCACCAGATGGACATGGAAAACAAAGAGATCACACAACAAGATCTACTACAAGAAGACCAGATCCAACGACAATGGCATAAATCCTGCAGGGAGGAAGAATGTTATTGGAGACAAAAATCCTGAAGCCTTTGGCTGAAGGAAGGAGATAAAAACACTAGCTACTTCCATAAGCAAGCGGAGGCAAGGAAGCATTATAAGGCAGTGATAGAAATTCAGGCCCAAAATATTATAATCTCAGATCCAGAAGGCATTAGGCAAGTAGCCTTCGAAACCTTTGAAGCCCTCTACTCAGAAACACAAAGGGAAGACATTGATCCCCATCGGTACCCTCTCTCCATCATCCCAAATCTCGTAAAGGAGGACATCAATCTCATCCTAATGAAGGAAGTTTCGCAGCAAGAAATAAAGGAGGCACTAGATCAAATGAATCTAGACAAGGCTCCTGGAACGAACGGATTCACTGCCAGATTCTACCAACAGAGTTGGGAAACAATCAAATCTGATCTCACAAAAATGATAAGGAAATTGAAATCGAGTAGCAAGGTAGGGGCGAGCACAAACTTGGCCTTCTTGGCACTTATCCCGAAGGAGAAAGGAGTGCTCAACTTCAATCGCTTCAGGCCAATTTCCCTCTGCAACACCAACTACAAAATCCTCACCAAAGTTATAGCAAACAGAATGAAAACAATCCTCCCTCTTATCATCCCAGAAAACCAGGGAGGCTTCATCAAAGGCAGGCACATTGCAGACAACATCATCCTAGTTCAAGAGGCCCTTCATTCAAGCATCCGGAGGAAAGACAAAGGTATGATTATAAAGCTCGATCTCGCCAATGCCTTCGATAGAGTCAATCACATCTTTTTATTCGAGGTAATGAGAAAGTTTGGTTTCGATCAGCCTTTTGTAAATTGGATTAAAGCTTGTATAGGTTCACTGTGGATAGCCCCCATGGTGAATGGAAGAGTAACAAAAGTTTTCCAAGCATCTAGAGGGTTAAGGAAAGGGTGCCCCCTCTCGCCCCTCCTCTATGCAATCCAAGCTTCTGTCCTAAGCTATCAGTTGGAAAACTCCAAAGCTGAAAACAACCTACAGGGTTTAATAATAGCACAAGGAGTGAAAGACATAAATCATGCTCAATTTGCAGAGGACACCTTACTGTTAGGCGGTGCAAGCCCAATAATTGCAAAGAAGTTTAAGGAGGAACTAGATGCTTATGCTGCAGTTTCAAGAAGTGAAATAAGTCAGACAAAAAGCAAGATTTATGGCTGGAATATTACGCCTAAAGAAATGATGGGAATAACTAGAGTTTTGGGGATGGAAGGACACACCAACTAGGAGGCCTTTAATTATCTTGGAATCCCTATCTTCAAAGCTGCCCCAAGAGCCTCACAGTGGAACCACCTAATTGACAAGCTAAAGAAGAGAATTTCCTCCTGGGGGGCGAACTAGATAAATCTTGCAGGGAAAGTTGTCCTAATCAAGTTAGTTCTGGCCAGCGTACCCATCTATCAGAGCTCGCTGCTTCTAGCCCTTGGCTCCACAATTCAAAAAATTGAAGCATTACAAAGAATATTCTTGTGGGAAGGTGGAAAGTAGACAGGCAAGAAAATGCACCTGATAAGTTGGGAAAAAACATCTAAGCCTCTCTTGGAAGGTGGACTTAACTTCAAAAAAACCCGAGTACAGAACCTGGCATTGGGGGAAAAACTGATCTGGAATATTGTCACTGGTGAACCAGCCTGAAGCAAAGTAGCACTGTGGAAAAAATATTTTAGGGGATCAAGGGAACGATGCTTAGAATACCCTTGTAGGGAGTCTAAAGGATCCCCTATCTTTACCCTCTGCAAAAAGGCCATGCCCCATTTCAACCCCCACCTCACCTGGGTGCCAAGAAATGGAAAGAAAATCAAAATCTGGCATGATTCAATTTTAGGAGACCCTCCTCTAGACTTGAGACAGGATCTGCGGTGCCTCAAAGAGTGGATGGAAAGCCAAAATTTAAAGACTCTCTTCGACATCTCAATTTGGGGGAATGACAGGTGCAAGTCGTGGAAAAGGTGGGGAGTGGGCAACATACCCCCAGATTTAGAAGGGGACTGGAGCACTCTTAAGCTCTGTCTATAGGGGAAGGCCCCCCTCAAAAAAAAAGGGAAGGATGAGAGAGGCTGGGGAAAGAACGCTAAGCCCTACACCACAGCTAATGGCTATAGACTCACTATAAATGTCCCCAACGTCCCACCTAACCCGATCCTCTGGAAATCTGTTTATTCCTAAAATTGATATGTTTATTCTATTCCTAAAATTGATATGTTTATCTGGACTCTTGGCCATAATAGCATACAAACAAGGGAAAACCTCCAAAGAAAAGGCTGGGAGGGCCCCTATAGATGTCCTCTTTGTCAACAGGCTGAAGAAACTTCAGATCACCTCCTCCTCAACTACGTCTATTCCAAAGAAGTCTGGAGGTTGGCAATCGGAATTCAAACTGAAATCAATCATCCTCAAGATATCAAAAGTATTCTCCAATGCTGGGACTCCCTATACCCGTTCCAGAAATAGAAATGAAGCCATGCCTTCGCGCTGTGGGAAGTCCTCCCAAAGTTTATCTTGTGGGGTCTATGGCTGGAAAGAAACAACAGAGTCTTCAGGGACAGGAAAAGGAGCGCACCGATAGTGGTAGCCAAAATTCAAGCATTTTTCGGAGAAAACACCCCCTACTTATGTCAATTAAAATACAATGGGAAGCTAGAAGAAACGAAAGAGCTCTGGTTGGATCAGTTTAGAATTCAAAGTCAAAATGGGAGCACAGCTAAACCCCAATGCCAAGAGGATTGGGAAATAAGGAAAGGAAAACAGGAGTTTGACAAATGGAAAACAGAGAGAAAGGCCTATATCATGTCCTTTGACAGGGCCTCAAAAGGAAACCTGGGCCTAGCAGGTGGAGGAGGGACAATTGAAAGCCCCAACGCAGAAATAACGGTAAGATATGCCCTGGGTTTAGGTATTGATACCAATAACAATGCAGAAGCCATGGCACTATGGCAGGGACTGTATCAAGCCAACAAGCATGGGATCCAGAACTTGGTCATAGTAGGAGACTCCAGATTGGTAATCAGAGCCATCATCCACCATTCCAAAACCCAAAGTGCGAAACTAAACAACCTTTTGGACAAAATCCATCTCCTTCTTAGGTGCTTCAGCTCATATAAGATATTCCATTTGTTAAGAGAGTTGAATGAAAGGGCGGATGCTGAAGCCAACAAAGGTGCCCTCTTGGCACTGGGAAATTTGAATCTAAATGGGTCATTGTCCACCGTGGAGCTTTAGTGACTCATGAGATACAACCCGCATTCATTTTGCAAGTGGAAGAGAGGAGAAAAGGACAAAAGAGAAAGCGATCAGGCTCAGTTAGTTCAGGGCCACGCGATTGGGCGAAAGGGCCAAAGGAAGGACCAAGTGCGAGCGGATCTCAGACAGGGA
Organism: Picea engelmannii; assembly: GCA_009831015.1. Taxonomy (NCBI): domain Eukaryota; kingdom Viridiplantae; phylum Streptophyta; class Pinopsida; order Pinales; family Pinaceae; genus Picea; species Picea engelmannii. The sequence continues at coordinate 44,285 of ML793567.1, forward strand.
GGGGACAGAGTAACACCTCGGCCATACCTCTTGATATTAGCAATTTAGGATGAAATGATGAAGGCCAGGGAAGGCGGGCTTAAATCAATGGTGCAACCACAAGTTCTAGGCAGTCCTACGCAAAGCTCTCCTGTGAAATCGTCTTTGAAGAACCAGGCCGTGCGAAGAAGGGGAGGCATCAAGAAATGGTAGCAAGCTCCAGTAACAAGCCAAGCATGGAGGAAAGGATGAATATTATGGACTCAACGTTGGAGAATCTAAAACAAAAGTTACAGTTCCAACTAGATTTTCTAGAGAATCTGGATTTAGAAGCAAGCAAAAGGATGGAGAAGCTGGAACAAGACATCACCACTGCAAAGTTTGGATTTACAGAAGAAATGAGCAAGCTGCATCAGGAACTCAAGCATCCAAAGAAAGAGTTTGAGGAAAGAATAGGTCAGCTGGAAGTTAAAATGTCCCAGCTTAACAATGAGTGGAAGAAGGATCCCAAAAAATAATCCAGTTGCTCTGTCTGAAGCGAGCTCATCTCTTCTTCAGCAACTTGACATTTTGTATAGAAGTCAAGGCATTAAATAAGTCTGTAATCGCAGGTTCAATGAGTCGCTTCTGTAGGTAAGGGTCCAAGCTTAGTGTATTCAGGAGTACTGATAAGCTCCATACAGGCAGTCGCTCAGTGAAGCAATGCCATTTTGTAAACGCATCAGTGGCTAGTCCACCTTATAATATAAATCCCTCTACCTGTTCTTGTCAAAAAAAAAAAAAAAACATATGCTTGTTGTTATAAGCTCATCCTTCAGACGAGTCCCTCGGAGTATTTTTAACGAACCCTAAGAAGGAGTGGTTCGGTCCCATATGGGTATTTGTATGTTTTTTTAATGAGTCCAAAGATAGAAAACTCAAAGGTTTTTCATGTTTATAGAGTCTGGAAAAACACTTAAAAGAGAACTCTCTCAGTTCCGTTTTCATAAAATAGTTCGATGGGACCGAAAAAGTGATAAACTATCATTCGGAAAACATTTTATTCAAATACTTTTACAAGTGTGAACAGAACAAGGTCGCTCATCAATCTTTTTGTTTTTAAAGAGTGTGAAAAGAGCTTAAAGGTTACTCCATAAGTTTCGTTATTTTCATGTTACCATGATGAGTACAGAAACATGAAAAAAGTATACTCAGTTACATTCTCATCGATTTTCGAGCATAATAACGAACAAAGACTAAGCTCGAGAGTTTTCTAAAAAAACTTAAAAAGTAATCGTACACACGACGAAAAGAAAAACAAATCGCAAAAACTGCCCATACTTCATTGTTCGGAACCCTAGTCTGCCCATTCGTGAGAAAAAAAACACTCACAAGACCATTAGGCTGGTAGGTTTTTGAGAAAAATATGTTTAAATGATATAAAATATTTTTAGCAAAAGTAAAAGATTAGATAAATAGGGGTGAGAACTCATTTTCACTATTTCATTTGTATTTAGTCAAAAACTTGTCTAAGAGCCCTTTTTTCACCTCATATTTTGGTGTTCGATTGTGAGGAGCACAAGCGATCATTCGATGAATGGTTTGTGTGAAAACTGTGAGTACCTCATCTTATTCCTTTTCAATGGTTCAAAATTCATTTTAATCAGTTAAAACATTATTTTTTGGGTGAATGTTTAGGCTGTAGGCGTGTGCAGGGGCCACCATAGGTGCCCTATATCGGGGCCTGCGTTAATCAAGGATTTCTGTAGGCACCCAATGGTTCACCTGTGGAAGCCCCGCTCTATAAGTGGAGCCTAGTTGTGGTGGCTGAAAACCCACAAGGAAAATGATGTGTTGGACCAAAATGAATTCCAAAAAATCATGACCAAAGGTGCTAACTTCTTTCTTTCATCTCTATGCAAGTATTTTGATTTAAAATATGTTGGAGTGGAGAGAAAGAGAGAATGAAGATGATGATGCAATGGCTTTGAATGATCCAGGAACCATAAATTCCCTACGATAGTGTGCTTTGCTAAATTTATTCAAGATCTAGGGCATGAGAGCCCAACTGAGACTATTGGAATACTTGGTCCATATGTGGGACATGGACCAAAAAGTATTTCATGTGGGTGTTCATGTGCTTTCCTTGGACATCGAATACATTTACTTCTTGACAGGGCTATCCCATCGTGGGGCACAAGTGACCTTAATAGGAGGTCGAGGTGGTGGTTTACCGATGAGTGAATACATCAGACACTATTGTGTACTTGAGGCCGAGCAATGCAAGGGTAAAGTGGCTATCAGAGGGGTTCATGATCTGATGCTCAAAACCATTCTTTTCACCATTGCACAGATGGTAGGAAGTGCTTCTCCACACATGGCTCTGCGAGCTACTTCCAATATGCCATGAAATGCATGGAACCTTGTGTGTTCAATTGGTGCGATGGAATCCTCTGCAGTATGAAGAGTCAGTTGACCAAGAGAAAGAATGGAGAACTAAAATAATTTGGGTATGGATCTATTTTAGTATCTTTCTTCCTAGAAAGAGTCCCTCACCTACGCTTACAAGTAGAGTGGAAAATACCAACACCACGAGATCCACAGATGAAACGGTGGTGTGATATCATGTCTCGGCATGTAGCGGGGCCCATTATTAAATATAATGATACTTTTTTTGATTGGCTAGAACCCCAAAGCTTGATGATCGATGACTATGCATATGCTAGGATGGATTTATTCCATGAACCTGACTTGGTGTTACCTGAGGGTTCTTAGTGGGGGGATCTAGGTAGGAAAATCATTTTTCTTTTATGGTGTTTTTGTAAAATTTTCAAAATATTAAACACATTTTTTTCTTTTTATGTTTTCAATCCAACAACTAATCAAAATATTTCGACCATGCAGATGTAGGGCCATTACACCCCCCGGGTACATACCCTACCCATAGGTGAGGGGAAGAAGCGGTAGTAGCAAGATGGGATGTGGAAGATTATGAAGCAATCGAGCAAAATTTGGAGGGTTTGACTGCAGGGATCCCAGATATGTCAATCAGTGAGGTCTTGAGGTGTTTCCAGCACCATACTGTAGGCATGGCTGATCCATTGAGATGATTTCTCCATAGGGTAGCACGAGAAGTAGTGTGTCACCGAGAGAAACATCCATGATTCCATTTTGTAGAAGCTATGTTCATATTTTGATATTTTGGTCTTCGGACGGAAAACAATCTTTTTGTAAAAAACTTTTATCATTATATATATACACATGAGGCTTCTATCGGCTTATTCTTCTTTTTATAATACATGTGATGTGTGATTGGATTTATAAATGTATTAGATGTCTGTCTAACACATAATTAGCTAATTCATTAGTTAATCTATTTAGACATCTAGGAATGTGTTGATACTCGATATAATCAAAATAATGTTCCAAGAGGCGAATTCGTAAATATACCCGTAATAAAGTAGGACTTCAGATAGCATAGAAATTACTTAAGTGTAACACTACAAGCTATGAATCAAGTCGTATAACCAAGCGACGAATCTCAAGTGAGATAGCATCGGTCAACAATTCGATGAATGCGCTATACTTTGCTATATTATTGGTTGCATGACCGAGGCAAACACCGTGTAGACTGATAAGTTCGCTCGTGGGTGCATAGATTGCCCATGTAGTAGAAGCTAGGTTCTGAGTGCTACGACTAGCGCCATCAGCAAAGCCAAAATGGGGTAACAAAAACTCTAACATCTGGAAACCAAGAACAATGAAAGGTAAGCGGTTGAGGGTAGAAACTAAATAACGAAAAAGCACACAAAAGTAGCACACAACAGTATGATACAATAAAATACAAGCACTCATGTGAAGATAGTTTAAGCATATTACTTCTTCAAGTAAAACCCGTTTCTGGGTTCACTCAAAGGAATGCCATCATAATCTACTAACTCATAGGCTCCCTTCTCCAACACTCATTTGACGATATAAGGGCCTCACCACATAGCCTCGAATTTTTTGGCTCCTAGCAAATCACTCTCTTGTTCATAGAGGAGAACTAGATCACCCTCAGATAAAATGTGTGGCTTGACATGTTTGTCATATTTGGATTTGACGTATTTCTTTTGGGCTTCAATAACTAGGGTGGCATCACGATGGGTCTCATATAATTGTATAAGATACAATAGACGTCCCTCTTCGGCAGAGGTGTTGGGAAGGAGTTCGACGGCTAGCTTCAAATATGGAATTTCACATTCAATAGGGAGAATGACTTCAATGCCGTACACTAGTTGAAAGGGGGTAAATCCCATAGCAGACATCACGGATGTCCGATAGGCCCATAATGCTGAGAACAACATCGTGTGCCAACTAGTCTTATGGATTCCTATTATCCGACGAAGCATCATGATAAGGATTTTATTGATTGCTTCAACTTGGCCATTGGCATGTGGATAGTAGGGGGTTGAGTTTTCATGACAAAGACCCAACTTGTCAATAAGTTTGTACATCATAAAGTTTCAAAAATGGCTACCATGATCCCGAATCGACTAATAATGTGATTGAAAATGAAACGTGTTGCATTTTTTCCAGTATTGTCGAATGTAGGCATCGCCTCGACCCATTTGGTGAAATAGTCCATGGATACAATAATGTATCCATGCCCCCCAACCGAGTGAGGGTTACAAGTCATAAAATCAATGCCCCATTTCATGAAAGGTCCAACAGAAACTACAGGGTGTAAGGGAGCGAGATGAGATCTTATCTTATGATTGTATGTTTGGCAAGCATGGCATTTCTGTATGACAGTTATATAATATTTAAATAAAGAAGGCCAGAAGTACCCTGCTCGCAAGATCTTTTGGGAAGTGGCATACCCGAACATATGACCGCCACATGCTCCAGAGTGGTAGTCATTCAAATATTTCTCAGAATCATCAAAGGTGAGACAACGTCGAAATATAGAGTCAACACCACGGTGATAAAGAGTGTCACTGAGAATGATGTATTGACAGGCTTGGTAGCGGATGCGGCGATGATCTGTACTAGAGAGGTCTAGCCAGAAATTTTGAGTTTGGAGATAAATGATAATATCTCCATACCAGGAATCATCATAACTGATCAGAAAAAGGGATTCGTCGGGTAGGGAATCCTCTGCCAAATTTTCTATCTCAGCGGAGGGAAGGTCACATATTAGTTCGGAAAACACCAAAGATTTCCTGGACTTAGAGTGTTTGAATTCTATGTCAAACTCCTATAAAATTACTATCCATTTGGAATATTTTCTCCCTAGCGATTGATGTGTAAGAATGTGTTGCATAGGGTTGCAATTGGAAATTACAATGGTCTTGTGTAATAGAATATAGTGACAAAAATGTTGGACAGCTTGAACAACTGCCAAGACCAGTTTTTCAACATTTAAGTACTTGGATTCGGTAGTTGTGAGACTCTGAATCAAATAATAGATGACATTCTTGTCGTGTAAATCATCTTCTTGGACCAGGACCATGGCAATGGTAGAGTCTGAAGCAGCGAGATAAAGGAAATAATCTCGACTATAATCGGGCAGGAAAAGTAGTGGGCTACGGGTTAAAATCCGTTTCAAAGCATTGAAGGCTTTGTTGGTAGTGGTGTCCCATACAAATTCAGAGCCCTTCTTTAATATTCAAGTAAATCCAAGTGTTAACTCAACATAGTTCGGGATAAAACGACATAGAAAGTTTTCCTTCCCTTGCAAACTTTGTAGTTGGCAAAGTGAGGAAGGAGGAGGGAGATTGAGGATTGCCTCGACCTTCAAAGGATCTACCCTGATCTCCTGGAGTGACACAATAAATCCCAGGAGTCGGCCAGACTCCACACAAAAGACACATTTATGTGGGTTTAAGCATATACGATAGAACCGACAATGAAGGAAAATGGCTCGGAGGTGGTCTGGATGATCACTACGATGCATGGAATGCGCTAGTAGGTAATCTAAATAGGGTTGTACAATATTCTTAATATCATGGAAAGCATAAGACATCGCATGTTGAAATGTTGCACCAATGTTCTTCAAACCGAAGGGCATTTTCTGGTAGGCAAAAGTGCCCCAAGTAAAAATGAAATAGGTTTTGTGTTGATCCATGGGTAATATATTGATTTGATTATATCCATAGAAACCGTCCATCAAAGAGAAGATTTCACTTCTAGCGCAATCATCGACGATTTGGTCAATGGAGGGGGTAGGAAAGTTGTCCTTAGGACAAGCTTTGTTGATATCCCTATAATCAACACAGACATAGATCATCCCTTGTTTCTTGTTAACCAGAACTAGATTGGATACCCATCTGTCAAAGCCACTAGATAAATAAAGCCAGCTTTAAGAATTTTTTCAACTTCAAGCTTGATAGCAGCTGCTTTACGGGGGTGGACTAGGTGAAGTCTCTGCCATATGGGTTTAGCGTTCGGGTAGGTCTTAATTTCGTGTACAACAATATCAAGGTCAATACCTGGCATCTCTTCGTAGCTCCACGTGAAGATGTCATGAAATTCTTGAAAAAGTGACTTATAAGTGACAACCTCATCGATGGAACATGAAGCTCCGATGTGGACATTTTTGACAACTCCAAGTTTAATATATATGTCGAGGGGGATGGTGGGTGAAATGTTACTTAAGTTCCCTTTGTATAACACATCGTGTGTGGATTCAAGAACCGAAGAAATAACGACAATGGTCGACAAAGTCAAGATCCATTGGTAACTCTCAATGGCGTGTTGTTCAAGAAAGAGAATGGAACAATGATGCCCATCATCCCAGACGATATCTTCCATCGAAATAACTGACATAATCATCTTTTCCATGGGAAAAATGATGTGGAACAGATCAAGAGACGAATCACCGAGAGAGGGAGTAGAAGGGTTAGACGATTGAATGGCTTGGTAAGAAGATTCAACGGGACTTCAAGGCATCTGGTTTCCATAATGAAGATAATCACCGGGTTAGGGTACTATCCACGGGTCAGAAGACACAATATTTTCACGGACGAAGGTAGAAATCATGTTAATTGAGGCAACCAAAGGAGGTGGAACGTCAGGTGTGTTGGTTGTGGAGCCTGATTATCTTCCTGATTCAGAGGTCCTTGTTTTCAGCCGTGTTTATACCCCATGAAGTATTTACACCCTAGAAGTATGTACACTCTTCCATGTGGGGGAGTGCAGAGGGGGGGTACCCCCTCTGCAGGGTCCGGGGGGGCTATCCCCCTGGCTGGGGGGTCTGGGGGCAAGCGAGCCCCCAACAGGGGTTCAGGGGCAGCGTCCCCCGAAGCAAAAATTGCCTTGTAAAAGTATATTGTAATTTCATTGTAAATTTGGACCGTTCATTATAAGGTCACAGATCTAACGGTAGAGATTATGTTAGGGTTTTTTGCCCTAGAAGGAAACCCTCTTTTATGAGGGAAATGTATTGCGGCTATGGATGATGGTGAATATTGTATTCTGAGAGAGGAGACTGTGAGAGAAAGAAGAGGAAGTTACAACAAGTTTTGTTGTAGGTTGTATCCCTTCATTTGCTGGATAATAATAAAGGAAGGACCTGGCAATTTCTCTACTGGACGTAGCCCACACTAGGTGAACCACGTAAATCTGTGTCTCTCTTGTATTGTGTGTCTTCTGTGTTTTTGTTTCTGCATTTGTTTTATTTTATTCCTCTGCAGTCCTGTTTTTCTAACAACTGGTATCAGAGCGTAAGGTAACTCGCAGGAAAAGAGGGTTCCTGGTTTGAGTGAGAGCAATGTCGGAACATGGAAATTTTAGGGTCGAGAAATTTAATGGCCAAAACTACCAGTTATGGAAGATGCAGATGGAAGACTATTTATATCAGAAGGATCTATTCCTACCATTGAGTGGAGTAGCAAAGAAGCCGGCGGCCATGAAGGACGAAGAA
>ML793567.1:56003-72256 GCA_009831015.1 Picea engelmannii
TCACCTTGCAAAGAACTCAGCCTTCCATTCGAAGACTAAGCATATACAGTTGAGGTACCACTTCATACGATCCACCTTGGAAGATGGACAATTGAAGCTGGAAAAGATACACACTAGCCAGAATCCTGCAGACATGTTAACAAGGGGAGTAACCAGGGAGAAACTGAGTTCCTGCTCAGTTTCAGTTGGTCTTCAAGAATGAAGATGAAAGTGAGAAATTTGCTAGGTCCAAGAAGGTTCAGAGTCCAGCATATACAATAGCGGTGGAGTTGTTGAGATCAGTCTCCAAGTGGGAGATTGTTGGTTGTGGAGCCTGATTATCTTCCTGATTCAGTGGTCCTCGTTTTCAGCCATGTTTATACCCCATGAAGTATTTACACCATAGAAGTATGTAAAGTCTTCCACGCGGGGGAGTGCAGACGAGGGTACCCCCTCTACGGGGTTTGGGGGGGCTATCCCCCTGGTTGGGGGGTCTGGGGGCAAGCGGGCCCCCAACAGGGGTTCGGGGGTGAAGCCCCCGAAGCAAAAAATGCCTTGTAAAAGTATATTGTAATTTCATTGTAAATCTGGACCGTTCATTATAAGGTCGTAGATCTAACGGTAGAGATTATGTTAGGGTTTTTTTCCCTAGAAGGAAACCCTCTTTTATGAGGGAAATGTATTGCGGCTATGGATGATGGCGAATATTGTATTCTGAGAGAGGAGACTGTGAGAGAAAGAAGAGGAAGTTACAATGGGTTTTGTTGTAGGTTGTATCCCTTCATTTGCTGGATAATAATAAAGGAAAGACCTAGAAATTTCTCTGGTGGACATAGACCACACTGGGTGAACCACGTAAATCTGTGTCTCTCTTGTATTGTGTGTCTTCTGTGTTTTTGTTTCTACATTTGTTTTATTTTATTACTCCGCGGTCCTGTTTTTCTAATAGGGTGGTGGGATTGGAAACGTGCCCATCAAAGTTGAATCTTTGAGTAGACCCACACCGACATTCTCATACCCAGGGGTTGTCTTTGCAATGAAAGGCACGTTGTTGGTACATGTATCAGAGTTAAATAAGGCCAGTTGGTCTACTGTAACTACTTTTCTCTGATGTCGAAAGTGCACGATACAGAAAAGAGTAGACACAACTACATGCATGGAATCGATCCAGATATGACCAAGTAAGAGGTTGTAATAGAGAGGTGTGTCAAAGACCTCAACTTCAACATTGACCATTTTTCCTTCTAACGTAATAGGCAATTAAGGGAGTACACCATAAGGTTTAAATCCAGAGCCATTAAAGGATTTGAGCGTGTTGTGTGATTCAGTTAAGGAAAGAGATCTAATGTCTTTCCAGTAGGCAATAGACATGACACACGTCGAGGCACCCTCATCAATAACTATTCTACAAATTTTCTTGTCGGCAACAACAACTTGTATTTGAAATGTGAGCTGAGGGGGTAACCTTGGAATGTGATCTTCAAAGTCACAGATTATTAAATTCGTATCCGTAGGGTCGATTCCACTGATATCTTTCAACAATGTCTTCCATTGTGTTGGACAACTCTGAAGGACTTCGAGGGCTGACATCGCAGACAGTGCTTGTGCCAGATCCTCTAAAATACTGTAGTTATGGGCAACACACGCATGAGGATTGAAAGAAGACTTTCGAATCATGCCCTTGGGAGGAGGACAAATGATTGTATCGGGATTCAGTCCTTTGATATGAAGAGGACCGGCGAGAGGTGGAGCCAATGGAGATTGTTGAACCAACGAAGGTGGTGTATCATCAACTTTCTCCTTGGAGGAAGAATAATCTTTAGCATGAGTGGTAAGTGTGATGTCATTCTTCTTTGAATCACTGTTACACATAAGTACATAGGAGGTAGTGGAGGAAGAAGGTTGACCATGGATGACCAATTGAGCCTGTTGTTGAGAAGGAAAGGGTTGAGACAAGATGGAAGGTGTACCAGGGTTTGGGGTCCCTTGAAGGAACTTCGTGACCTCAGCACGTCTCGGATAGTCCTTTGTGTAGTGATCATCACCACAGATAAGGAAAGGATAGTGAGTTTTTCATTTATCCTTATCATCAGCAGGTTGTGTCTTGGTCTTTTCGGATTATGGGTTGTTATTTTTATCCTCCTTATTCCTACCCTTCCCTTTTTTGGATTTATTCTAACCAGTAGGATTCGATTGAATAGCATTCCCTTATGAAGTTTTACCAGTGGGAGGGGTGGGAGTCAGAGAAGTTTGAACATTAGAAGCATGGGATTTGGGAGTGGTATGAGAGTCCTACGCGGATTGAGGTTGAGCATGGAAACTACCTATCACACCATCAGTGGCATGATAAGTTTTTGGGGATGTTGAAGTGGTTGTGGTAGAAGGACGAGGTGCATCAGAGAGAAGATTATAAAGAGTACCCATTTCTGAATAAACGAGATCGAGGTACTAGGCACGACTGATCGTCTGTTCTTTGGTGAAAACTCCACCCATCGAAATGTCCTTAGAGATGTCAGTCACGAAGGATTTCGTGAACCATTCTGCCACTAATTGATCGGGAAGATCGAGTTTGATTAAACATCATCTTCTTCTCCACTCATGAATGTGATCAGAGATATGAGTGGCTTTACTTTTCTTGAAAGAACTCAAAATCTTGGTTCCCGTTTCATAACGGATTGGCAACTGGTAGTGAGTGAGGAAATCCATAGCTAGGGTATTGAAATAGGTGAAGAAACCTCATGGTAATTCTATATACCACTTCCTGGCTAAACCTGTGAGAGTTCGTTGAAAAAGACATAACCAGATGGAGTCATCCATCAAAGAGTTGGATGAACACCAAAGGTGGAAAGTCATTACGTGATTATTTGGATGTTTTCTTCGTTTACCATCGAACTTGGGAATGTTAGACGATAATTTGGTCGGTATAATGAGCCAGTGGGGAGAGTGAGAGATAGGATCATTCAAAATCATAGACAGATCAGGGAGGTCCAAAGTGGCTAAAAAGGGAAGTTATCTATTCACATGAGGATACTGGTAACTTTGGGGAGGGAGTCCCATCGGTAAGCCAGTAGGACCGTAAGTAGTTTGCATATGATGCGAATATCCTGGCAGATTCAGACGTGTGTATGGAGGCAGGTAACTCATAGGGTTGAACAGAGTGGGGATGCTCCCTTGTAAAGGGATACTAGATTGAATGTCCGTACCCCAAATGGGATTGGAAGAACTGGGATACGCTGGCCCGAACTAGGGGGTATGAAAGAGCCAACTTGAGGGTTTTTCCCCCCAGACGATTATGGATTCCCTTAAATAAGATGATTCCAATACTGGACCAGTGATTCAAGAATGTCCTACCCATACTGTGGATTGTATCCTCCGAGTGGGGTTTGTTCTTCGAGTGAGGATGATGCCCCAATTTGGGTTTGACCTCCAAATTGAGTGTGCCCCCTGAGGTTATATTCCCCCCCAGTGGGAATCTAGTAACCAAAAGTGAATAATGATGTAGACATTCCAATGGTGGTAGAGCCATTGGGCCTAAATCCCCCCATAATAGGTGGAAGGGACCCTCCGGAAAGGAACTGGGAAGGTGTTGGAATAGAACCAAAAGCAGTGTTATACCAGGGGGAGTGACGACTCTAGAAATTCTAGATGGAACTAGGGTAGGATTGGGAATAGAGGCGTTCAAAGAATTATACCCAAGAGGAAGTGATGAGACCTAACTAGATAAAACCGGTGTGCCAATAGGTGATTGGTTGGCCACCGTATCCCAGCGGGAATAATCGTAGTGTTTGGGACCATTGTGGAATGGGACTGCTGAATAGGGATGGTTGAACTGGGACCAGTTGATAAGGTTTCTGAACCAGGGAAATAATAGCACATTGTATTGTTAAAGTTATCTAAGGGTATCGTAAATGTGTAAGAAGTTTCAGGTGGTTCAGAAATGATACGTATGTCAGCTCCTGTTTCTAAAGTGGGAGGGTTTTGTCTAGAAGTTAGAGTCTGAGCTATGTCAGTGGTCCAATAAGGATCTCCGTTAAGGTCGGCGATATTTTTAGGAGGTAATCCAGAAGTGTCGATAACAAGTTCTCTGGATGAATTGAGTCGAAGAATACGTCTCTTGTATCCAGGAGGTAGGCGGAAAGCTTCTAGAGGGTCAGAAATGATCTGAAATCTCTCTAGAGAATTGGTTCTTTTCAACTGTGAAGGTACGTGGTCCTGGAACTCACTCTGTTGAGGAGATTCCTCTGGTGGCTTAGGGGGGAAAGGGTTGATAAACTTTCAGATCTTTCGGAGGTAATCCCTGCATCCTACGTGAACGACGTGGAGGGTCAATGTTGGCCAAACCAAAATTTCTACGGAAAAAATCTATGGCCAACTATGTTAAAAAACAACACTTTCTAGTAGAATCTAGGAATCCAAACCAAGAAAACAAGACCTTCCTATTCCGAATTCACTAGTTGGTGATGAAATACAACGTCCCAAAGTCAAGATAAGAAGGGGCTGGGCTAGGGTGGAAAAGTTACGTTGACAACCTTCTTAACAGACTTACACCCTGGTGCAAGCTCCCACACATAATCGTGGGTATACCCTCCAAGGAACCTGAGTGAGTCTGGCCAACATCAATTCCAAGTACCGTGGAGACTTTCTCCTTCACAATCACCTTCTGTAAGACCCTAAGAAGATAAGAAACTAAGGTTACCAAAAATAACAATGATTCTTGGGGGAACAATCGACAGTCTGATCCATGCACAAGGGTAGGGTATCTAGCCCGAAATCAACTTGAGAGGCTTCCACTCATCATTGTAGGTATACCATCAAGCGACCCCCATAATACACACAATATCTACACTGATACCAACAAAGCAGGGTGAGTAACTCTGCCAATCTCAATGCGACCTCAGGTTTGATCCTTGTGTGAGAAGTGCTTCCCAGGACAAAATGTTGCAAATGGAATTTAACACTCCCTATCACAAGATGCTATTGTGTGTTTTATGCTTTGGAGAGTGTGTCTCACTGCCTATTCCAAATCTCTAGCCTAGATAATGTTGGTGTAAAAGAGCCCTAGAAAAATTACCAGTTAAGTTTTAGATTTCCGCAATATTATTAAAGGTTGTTGTTACTCAAGAGGGAGACGGGAATGAAACTGATGTTGTGTAAGACCTTGACCCAACAATATGAAAATAGAAAATGAATGATGCAACTTTTTGTTCGATGAATTCTATCTACAGTAAGGAGAAGGTACTTCTGGAATGGTGTAAACTATGAAATATACTTTCTTTCTTTGAATGTAATACCAAACAATCATCAACAATGTAATTTCACTATTCGTTCTCTTTTAATTTTTTGTCTGCATAAATGATTACCTAAAAGACTGGAAAACTTTAATATTTTCCTTTCAAAAACCAAAACATGGATGGAATCGAGAAAGGATAAGCAATCGATGAAAATAAAATATTCAACAAGCACCCAAATCGATCTTTCAATGGAGATAAAAATAAAAAATGACAAGAAAACGTTTCTTTAAATGTGAATCAAAAAATGGTCTTCCGATCGTTAAACAATCCAAAATGTGTAACCAACCTACAAATTCAAATCCAATTGAAGATTTTTAATTGAGCAAGCACTCAGACACAAATCCAGAGATTATACCCTTGTCGATAAAAAATCAAAAACAAAATTGGGAAAAAAAAAATCAAAAGACAGGTATTCAATTTCTGAAACCAATCAAGAGCAAGCTTAAACAGTAAAAAAAAGTTAAGAACTGGTATTACAAATCCTTTCCCAACTAATTAAATCAAAACAGGGTAACAACAGAGGCCAAAACCCAATCCAAATAATTTCTCAAACGCCGTCGCACACTGGCACTATGACACAATGTGGAAATGAATGGTTTCTGCAGGCCAGAAACAGACAGGGTGTGGAAATACCCCACTGAAATAAACTAGCAGGGTGCAGAAATGAATGGTTTTCGTAGGCTATCTATAAAGTGCAGTGCGGAAGTGTTTGAAAAATCAAGAAATTTGGAGAAAAGGGTAAAGAATCCAAGTGGATTTTCAAACCCAGAGAGTCTAAATGGATCTCCAACAGACTCAGAGATTGATTTCAAGAAAAAATATTAGGTGAAAAGAAAATGGGCAACAAAAAACCACAATAAAGTTATTCTTCCCCAGTGGATTCGCCAATTTTGTTATTGGGTAAATTGGTAGATGCAGAAATGAACAAATCCCCCTAGATCCACCTAAATCTAGAACAAAACGAGATGGAACAAGATGCTTTCCCTAAGTAGTGATCATTGAGTTTACTACCAAAAGAGGAATAGACAACATGCCTTATGAATCGCTTCCTTATATCTTTGTTGTCCCTGCTTCACTCTAGTTATCTTGTAGAATCAGATCTGGGACAACACAAACCAACCAATGTGAAAGCAACAATAGTAGAATTCAATGACAACCTAAACATGTGATCAAGGAATCATGTAATAAAACAATAATCATTTTATGGGAAACAGACGTGCCACCGTATTATATTAATGAAAGGTAGAAGATACAACCGAATTGCCTTGATGTTGCAAGTTCCCTTTTAGTGGTCCTTCATTCCAACACACACATACACTTGCTCCGAAATTCGCATGAAGATGATCCACAAAATCTTGATGGGCAAATGGTGGCCTCAAGCATCACTAAGAATAAGATTCTTCACATAGTCTTCAACCTATTCTTTCATCAATTCTCTGCTTAATCTTGCTTAAATTTTTCCATGAGAAGCCCATGATTATATAGGAGAAATTGAAGTGGTCTAAAGGGATGAGGATGATCCCACCAAATCAGAGAAACCAGTAGGATCGCAACCATATGGACGCCAACTCGTATTCTAGAAGATTCCCCTTCTAGAAACTTCATGAAACCTCTTTCCTCTTTTAGCTTTGGAACATCACCTCACCCTGCTTGTATAGCAGCCTACGAAAATCCCGCAGGCCAGCTATAGAGTAGCCTGCAGAAATGATAGATTTTCGCATTGTGTAATATGTGTAGCCTGTGGACCCTTTCTAAAAAGAAGCCTTGTAGAGGAGGAAAGAAGTTGTTTTTCTCAGGAAAAAAGTCATGTTAGGAGCCTGAACACATATTTGTAAAATCATCACTAGGTGACCAAAATTATGTATAAACGTGGTGCAGGATAAGAAGACCAGAGAGATCAAGATCTATGTAGATATCAGGAAGATGAATGATGCATGTTTTCATGCCCCATTACCTACACCATTTACTGACGAAGTGTTAGATAATGTAGGAGGACATGAGGTATATTCTTTTACAAATGGATTTTCAGGATACCATCAGATCTGGATTGCCAAGGAAGATCGCCATAAGACCACATTTGCAACATAATGAGGATCCTACTAGTATACAATGATGTTGTTTGGATTGAAGAATGCCCCAACCATCTTTTCGAAGGTGGTGGTCGAAGCATTCAAGGAGTTTTTACATAAATTTCTGGAAGCATATTTTGATGATTGGAATTTTTTTTAGCTTATTACAAAATCATATTGAATGTTTAAGACTAATGTTGGATAAGTGAAGGCAATGTCAGATTGCCTTGAACTTGAAGAAGTGCATCTTCTTTTCACCCTTTGGAGTGTTGTTAGGTCATATTGTGTGTAAGAAGGGACTGCTAGTAGACTCGTCTAAGATTGCCATTATAGTTGATCTACCCCCTCCTACTTCATTCAAACAACAACACACTACACCGGGACATACAGGATACTACAAGAAGTTCATTAAAGGATATGCACAGATCACAACCCATGCAGAAGATTTTGAAGAAAGACTGTCAGTTTCATTGGAAAAAAGAATGCGAGCAGAGCTTCGACACAATGAAACAAAAAATGGTTACCACACCTATCCTTGTATTCCCAGATTGGAGCAAGGAATTTCATGTGCATGTCGATGCAGATTCTATTTCATTAGGATCTGTGTTAGCACAAGAAAGAGTTGGAGACATTGACCACCTGTTAGCCTTTGCTAGCAGGAAGCTATCAAAAACTGAGATTAATTACACCACCATTGAGAGAGAAGGGTTAGACATGGTGTATGCGCTGCAAAAGTTTCTCCACTACTTGTTGGTAGGACACTTTAAAATGTTTATTGATCACTCTATACTGAAATACCTAGTCAACAAGACAGTGTTTGGGGGGAGAATATGCAGATAGCTTCTGCTATTTCAGGAATATAATTTGGAGATTGTGGTTAAACTAGGGAGAATGAACAAAGGACCTGACCAATTGTCAAGGTTGGAACATGGAGAGGAACCTACTAGTCTAGAGGATACACTATTGGATGAACAGTTGCTGGCCATTAGATATATTGATGACCACTTTGTTGAGATAGTCCAGTTCTTATCAATAGGAATGGCACCTAGCAAATATACAATCACACAGAAGAAACAACTGGTAGTGCACGTTGCATAGTTTTCACTTATAGTTGGACAGCTATATAAAATGGGACCTGATGAGATGCTGAGGAGATGTGTTATGGGAGTAGAACGACCATTGATCTTAGCATAATCTCATGAAGGCATTGTAGGAGGACACTACGTAGGAAAAGAAACAACGCGGAAGGTTCTTAGAGCTGGCCTTTGATGGCCTACTTTACATAGAGATGCTAAGGACTACTACAGAGCCTGCAATGTATACCAAAGAGTTTGGAAACCATTCAGAAGAGATGAAATTCCTTTAGCACCGTAGCTAAACCTTCAAGAATTTGATAAATGGGCCATTGATTTTGTGGGACCTATAAACCCACCAGGAAAGCGCACAGGAGAAAGGTACATAATCACTGCGACAGAGTACTTGAACAGATGGGCTTAAGCAAGAGAAATTAAGGACTGTAGTGCAACTACAGCTGCGCACTTCATATTTTTTGACATCATAACCAGGTTTGGATTCTCGAAGATCCTTATGAGTGATCAAGGCACACATTTCATCAATAAGACCGTTGAAGCCTTGACTGAGGAATTTTCAGTCCATCATTAGAAGAGCACACCCTACCATCCACAAGCAAATGGGACAATTGAAGCATTCAATAAGATCTTGGAGACAATGTTGATGAAGATCTGTAGTCTGAACATGGATGAATGGGATTTAAGAGTTCTAGCATTACTATGGGCCTATAGAACCACTTGCAAGAAGCTAACAATGCAGACCCCCTTTAAGCTGGTTTATGGTCTCAAAGTAGTTGTCCTGATGGAATATTTGGTCCCAATCTTAAGAAACGCAGCCTTTACAGATATGGATGGCACTGTCAATGTTCAAGAGAGGCTCGTGTAGTTTATCAAACTAGAAGAAGATAGATTTATTGGAGGATTCCATCAGTAGGTATAAAAGGGAAGAGAAAAGGCCTACCATGACAGACACATCAAGAAAAAAGCCTTCAAACCAGGAGATTTGGTATTGGTATATGACAACATATTCATGAAGCATCTAGGGAAGTTCAGAACACATTGGATGGGGCCATATGAGGTTGTCTACGTCACAGAAGGAAGAGTTGCATAGTTGAAGACCTTGAATGGAGATTGGAAGGAAGGTTTGGTGAATGAGAGCCAATTGAAACTGTACTATGGCAACCAGCTACCTCACATCCATCATTAAGAGAAAAAGAGGAAGGGTCCAGGTACCAAGTGTAGTTGAAAAGATAGTCTACACATAGTGGGGGAGGAAAGAGAAAAAAACATAAGTTTCTCTGCGAAGCCTGAAGTCGAAGCAAAACAGAAGGTTCAGATATGAAGTGCCTTAGGACGAGTCACAGGTGAGTGTTGGGGGCTTGTTGGCCCTTGGTTATGGAAGTAAGAAAATATTAAGGTAGACAAGATGAAATGTGAACTACGCGGAAGACATAGTGACTGATACTAGGTCGAAGAGAGCATAAGAGCAAAAAAGATGGATCGAAGTAAGAGAAATCAAGTCGTTGAATGAGGAGATTGAGGATGATAGATCAACAATGAAGACATATCGTGGACAACTCATCAAGTGGAAAAATTCGTTGTTGGATGCTTTGGAGCACCACGCAAAAAGGAAGGAAAGACAGGATGGTGAAGCCCTAGAAACGTGGGTCAATTTGACCTAGGGTTTTAGACACCTAGGGTTTTGGGTTTCTAGGGTTTAGACACTTATGTTTCGGCCTAAGGCCATCGATGAGTCATTTTAATGTATAAATAAGAACCTAGATGAGGGAAGAGGGTTCGGGAAAAAGAGTCCCAAGTTTGTTATTGTTATGAGTGATTATTGTAGTGAGAGAGAGAAGCATTGAGGAGTGAGGGAATTTTGTGTTGTAAGATCTTCAGTTGGGTGCAAAGATCAACCATGCAGCTGGGTGTGCAGGGAGGGAAGACAAAGAGAAAGAGAGAAGATCTGCTAGCTAAGAGCACATATAAGAATTGTATGCTTTCATCTTAATATATTATAAAGCACAGTTTTATGGACGTAGCCCTAGGGAGAGGGTGAACCACATATATCTTGGTGTTGTGTGTGATTGATGTGGTGTTATCTTGTTCTTGATATGCTGTTATTCCATTACTGTGTTAGATCTGACAAATAAATGTGCGAGGTAGGACTAAGTTGATAACTGACATCTAGATGTTGTGTTGTTATTGTATTGGATCCACTTTGTATTCCCTTGGTTTTAGACATTTATGTCCTGCAACCCCCCATAGATACTTCGGGTAGTTAGGGATTGTTGGTGCGCTCTTGGAGTTGAACCCTAGGTCTACCCCTATGCCAACAAAGTTTATGTAGGGTCAGTACATTATTAGTTAGAGAGTTGTTAGGGTTACACAAGGATTTTGCACAAGGTTTTGAGACATTTAATGAGACATAAATGATTAGGGTTTATAGGGAATGTGAATTGGATGTAAAAAACCAGATCTTTTGTCATATTTTCAAACTAAATCAATCCATTGCAAGTTTGTCATTGCCTTATAATGTAATATCTTCATAGAATAAATGCAGTTGGTTTGTTCACTTCTGAGTCAAATATTAGGGTCAGATAATGATCAACATATTGTTGAAGTCATGTTAGGTTTTCTTCTAAGAGTCTTCAAGTTTGATTCAATTCAGTCAATATGCCTTAATTTTGATGAATTCCTAGCTAAGACAATCCATTCCCAGCTAGTGAATTTCCACTCTTTGAGAAATTTAAGGTATCAAGCCTATTTGTCGATAATGTTTCTAGTTTCAAATCATGAAGAACTAAAGCATATGGTCCCATATTTCTCATTTGTATCAGGAGAAACAAAGAAAATCACCATGTTTACTTTCATAAACAAAATTATGTCAAAAATCTACAGGTTAATCCATAATATAGTTTTTCCCATAGTTTTGGAGGAGATGATGAACAAATTGCAATTTGACCAGAAGAAAAGGGTTGGAGATTGGTCCCCATACATTAGTTCTATAGTTATTAGAATTTATGGATTTCATGATGCACCCTATATTCTTCCTTCTTTTCTTACCCCCATAATTTTTTCATTAGAATTTATTAGACAAAGGTTGGTAACAAAATCAGAACATTTCATTAAGCTGCATAGGGAAACAAATATCAAGTTTTCATTTAATATAGGCCCTTTTGTTGTAAAAAAAAATTATTTCCTTCCAAAAATAGAATATATGTTAAAAGTACTGAGTTTACAAGAAGTAGAAAAGATAAGGTATGATCCTCATCATATTATATCTAACAAAAGACAACAAAATAAAAATTCTCCATATGATCACCAAATAGTCAAAGGGATAGATAAAATAGCCAATTTGGAAAGTTTTAAGGAAGGTGAAAGTTCAAATTAGATGCAAGAGGATGTAGGGTAGGTTAGTTCTCACACAATTACTATCCAAACCCCTGCTAAGGATGAATTATTGAACATAAGAAGTTTTTCAGAGACAATAGAAAAGGAGGTAGATGGGGAACATTCTGTTAGAAAAGGGATGAAGATTACTCAGGTAAAGGATATTATTGATTTAGAGGAAGAAACATAGGCAAAAGATCAGGGAGGTTATTCTCTTGTTGAAAGGGAAAAAGGTGAACCAAAAAGTAAAGATACTTCATTTGTTTTCCACAGTCAAATGCATGTATTTGAAGATGTTCAAGGAGCTCCATATAAATAAAATGAAGATCTCATTAAGAAGTATACAGAGAAGAAGACACTGGCATTAAAAGAAGATCGAAAATTATTCCCTAAAGTCAGAAAAATATCTCAAGAGAAAACTTCACTAATTACGGTTAGGGATCATGAGAATAATACTTTGAACATTGCAGTCATAGATGAAGACAAGGTGTTAGAGGTAAAGATTAGATATGACCAAATCAATGCACCAGACAAGATACAATTTCATAAGAAAAACAATGATATGATTTATGCATATTTGTTGCAGCTACCATTGAACAACTCTAATTTGACATCATTGGTGTCTAAGCTTGAGAGTCAATTGAAACAAGAAAAATCAGCTAACAAAGCTTGGCATGTTCAAATCAAAATATTTGAAACAAATTTTTTAGCTTGTGGGGTGGATCCAAAAAATGCTCAAGGAATGAAGAAGCTTTTGGATGAAAAAGAGAATACTATTCACACTCTCAAGAAGAAGTTAAAAATTCCATCATCAGAAAATGTACAAACTCTAGAGCTTATAGCAATTGAGCAAGAAAATGAATCACTACAGTAAGAGGTGATAAGTTATAAAGACAAAATGGTTTAGTTGGAGAAGGAGAAAGGGGATTGGCTCAAATAAAAAGAAGAACCGATGGCAATAGTTGCCTTTCCAGGCCCCAATCACAAAAATAATGTGGCTACAGAGAACGATGACATAGTAAAATCCATGTCAGAAATTATCTTGAAAGATGGGGAAATAAAGGGGTTAAAAGACGAAAATCAGAAGTTGAAGCAGGAAGCTACTCAAAGGAGTGAAAAGAGTGAGAAAGTACAAAAAGAGAATGATTTTTTGCAAGAAAATATTGCCAAGTTAAAGTCAAGGATAAAAGGAAAAGGTCCATTGCAAGGAGCCAAACATGTTCTCTGGGATTGTTTAGTAGAAGATATCACTAAGTTTAGGAAGTATCTGGATTTTGTTGATGACAAGAATACTGCAACGGTTACAACTCATAACAAATGTGCAGCTGTAAATAAAACATTGATGAAAATACCATTAGATTGCACTCAAAATGAAATCAATCTACTGAATTCAGTTTCTAATGCCGATTTACAGACCATTGGGGTCAAGGATAGGACTGTTATTATAATTTGGGCTAGAAAAATCATTGGCAAACATAATCATATAAATAATGCACAGACAAAGGTTGAGCGGATGGAACATAGTGTGCAAGACCTAAAGGAACTATTTAGTCAAGTGTTTAACAAAGGTATCCCTTCTTTTTGGGAGGGAAGATGTAGCCTAGTTTCAAAATAAGGATATAATTTATTGTTGAATCAAGTTCGAATGGATCATTCAAATTTTGAATACCTATAAGAGGGGTTAAAAGGGGTTACAATAGTTGATAAATTGATGAAGGATTTCAAAGTTTTAAGCCAATGATAATCAGATTAGGTCTTCCCACTATTTTATATGGATCCTGCATAGAATTAAAAATTCTTGTTAAGGAAATGGTTGATTATGACATTCCTTCTGAAAGTAAATGGAAACAAATTGTAAGATTAGGAAAAAAAATACAAAATACCTTCTTCCAATTGACCTTGAAGGTTCATTCAAGTGGCATAGTACAATTTGAAGGAAAGTCAAAAAATCATTCAAAGATATCCCAAAGATAAAGTTGAGCTTAGCTTGCAACAAAGTGTTAACAAATCCCATATATTTTGGAGGGAATATCTATTTTTGTAAACGTCTGTTAAGACTGGCTCATTGAGAATTTTCTATATATTTTGTAATTTTCGATGCAATGGGGGTTCAAGAGGGAGGAAAAGGACTGATCTGTATTGTAATATTTTCCCAAGATTAATGAAATTATCATGCAAAATTCTTGAATGTTCTTACCAGAGATTCATGTGTTAATGCTCCTTGGTGTGTGTCTTCCCATTTGAATGTGTATCTTTCTGAGTTTTTCCATTTAAATGTAATGTCTTCAGTATTTGAATGAACTTGTATGAATCATAATTCATTCATTGTTAGATTCTCTGAAATAATTTGTTTTCAAATATTTTAATCAATTTTTCTAAAGTTAATGCAGAATTCATCCTTGGTAGATGCTCTTCTTTAATGGATTGTTTCCTTTGATTCTGCCACCATACTGTTGGATTACTGAGAGGGGGGGGTGAATCAGTCATAGAGAAATTTAGTCCCTTTTAACCATATAATCCAAGTATTATATCAATGAAGCATTATTATCCAATAACTGCAGAGTAAATAAGCAATGAACAAATGAACAATCATACACATACATAGCACACCAGTGTTTTACGTGGAAACCCAAATTGGGAGAAAACCATGGAATGCTTTTTCTTATATGTCTTGAAGAATTACATTCATTGGAAGCACCAACTTCCTTTGTTTTCCAGTTGCAACTGGAAGGAGGCTCCAACCCCCTAGTTTCTCAGGCTACAACCTGAGGGAAGCTCCAACTCCCCAAAACTATGGATACAACCAGAAGGAGGCTACAACCCCCAATGTTCTCCGACTACAACCACCTTTCCTTGCCCCATCCTGCCACCCTGAAGTAGAAGTAGAACGATGGAACCACTGTCACACTATCACTGTGAGATATACCCCTGTAAACCTATACCAATAAATCTGAACCATGCATCAACCATGCATCAACCATGCATCAATCTATACCATAAACAAGTGCATCAACCATGCACCAATCTGTAATCAACCTGTACCATAAACAAGTGCATCAACCATGCACCAACCTGTAATCAACCTGTACCATAAACAAGTGCATCAACCATGCACCAACCTATAATCAACCTGTACCATAAACAAGTGCATCAACCATGAACCAACCTGTACCATAACCAAGTGTGTACCAATCATGTTTCAACTACTCATCAACTGTGACTCATCAATATGTACCAACATCATCAACTATACTCCTCATGTATGTGCGCCAACTCATCAACTACTTGTCTCAACCATGTAATCAACATGTACCTCAACCAAAAGCCGTCATCAATTTCATCATCCAAATCTGATTTGTAGCTCTGTAATAGACCTGGTGTATATGACCACATTCCTGCAAACCTTCCTTAACTTTAACAGCAAGAGACTAGCATTTTCATCAAACTTTTCTTTAGTCTCACATGCCTAGTTTTGGATTAGTCAACAAACCTAACTTGAAGTAAACATAACTTTGAACCTGTAATGTATAAATCTATGAAACCTATACAAAATGTTCTACAGTTTGTTTTATGCAATTCCTCCAAGTGGCACTACTTGAAACCTCTTAGAAAAAGAGTTATAGCAAAAATGGCATACCTTGCTGAATTCTGGATTATTCTAGAGAGCGACCTTGTAGAGAGTGCCCCACACAAAATATTTGATAAATTGATATGAAACTGTTACACATAATACTATAGATGGTACCCTAACCACCACATTTTGTCTCACTGAATTTGGATCTGTTATGAAGAAGTTATGATGTTTTTACCCGAAACACCTGATTTTGACTAGTTTCAGGACTAGCCACAAACCCTATTTTCCACAGAGTGTAACTCCCAAAATACAACGACCCACAAGCTGAATTTTTAAACACAGATACTTGGATATTTTGTCTCACTTTGATAGAAATTTCAGGATCGGAATCATTATAGAAAAAAATGTATAGCAAAAATGGTGAGATGACCGGAAAATAACATACCTTAGAAAGCACCATCAAAAGAATTTATCCTTCCTTGCATTTCAGCCTTCTTTTCTTCACTTTCCTCAGAATTTCGACTTAGATATCATTTGTAAACCTCAGACACCTATAGATATTAAATATGTTCAAGTTTGATTCAAATGAGAGAGCCTTGCCTCTTATTTATACTCTCCAATTAGCTTCCTTAAAAACATCTTCTAGGTCACTTGGCCCCACTTTCCTTATTTTAGGGTTGGTTCCACTTCTAATTTATCCATTAAAATTATTATTGAAATATTTTATTTTGTACTCACTTTGAATTATAATACACTCATCACTTCACTTTATTATTTACCTTTTAAAATCTTTTAAACCACTTTGATTACTTTGACCTTTTGGGGCTTCTAGATGACATATGAGGGTCCTCCAACTTCGTAAGGCCATAACTCTCAA
>ML793567.1:75310-94943 GCA_009831015.1 Picea engelmannii
CCACAATTAAGCATGGGTTCTCTTACTCCACAAAGTGTCTTCCTGTGAGGGCTTTCACCATAAGGGGACCACTTTGGAGTTCATCCATATTTACTTCTTATCAACCATGAAAAAAAAATAATGAGTCATATTTAAATCAAACACTATTGGGTCCATTACCCAAACCTTTGTGCTACAATTCTTTCTTCAAGGGTTGACATCAATGACAACCAACCTTAATCAACACATACTATAATGAGTTGATTGACTAAGAAAGCATTGAATATCTTGCCTCTTCTTCTAAGAACATTATATCACCAGCCATTGATAATTTTTATTCATTTGACTCTATGCCTAATGGTATTTTCTTCCTTGTCCTACCACAATCAATTTTGAAACACTTTTACTAAATATCTAGCCACTTAACTAATTAAAAATCTGTAAGAGAGAGCCCTCTCCCGGTTGGAAGGGATAACTTCCATTCCTAAAGATTGGTTTGAGTTTACCTCAGTGATTTTCCTCCTCACCCAAGGAAATTTATAGAGTGTTAACAAGTTATATCCTTTCTTTAAAGCAGTGTAAATCTACCTCAGAATGAAACTTACTTGATAAACATACATTATTGAGTAAACCCTAGAATTCGTTGTTCATATTGAAGGTGTATATGGAATGATAGGATTTGCACCACAGTACTGACTTGGATTCCAGAAGAATGGTGCATCACTCTACCATTTACCTTTCCAAATTTACAATTTATAATATGGTAAGTGCTACTAGAAATGGAGGGAATGATAAAATGAAATTGGATGAGGTTGCTGGGAAGTTGTTAAATGAATAATAAGATGAAATTGTATGAGGTTGTTAGGAAGTTGTTAAATGAAGAAACAAGAAAAAAATATTGTTCAAGGATGCCATGAAAATGGGGCACTCCTCACAATAGGTTATTTGAAATGCCAATTTCAATGATAGCTTAGTGAGAGAAGGGAACACCATCTCAAGGGAAGTTAGGGTTTAGAGAAGTTAGTGTGGTCATTTCATTTTTCCATCTTGGTTTCATTCTCCATTTATATTTTAAATATCATGAAGCCTTTGTTCATACAGTGTCTCCATCCAATAACCATATTTTGTCTATTGAATCCATATTCTTGGTGAGCATAACAATGTGGAGTTGGAATATTGAGTTGTGTTATCTCCTGTAGTAAACCAATTTTCTTGATTTGGAGAATCTGTGACCTTTAGGATGAATATGTCTCCTAGATATCCCTATAGGTCATCGATGCTTTGCATGCCTATAGGTGTATACTTTTGTAGCTTCTTCTATGAATCTATATAAGGATAAAAATGATATATTACATTGATGGATGTAGAACATGAGGTTGATGGTGGATGGTGTATTTCTCCCTTCAAGCTTGCTTCCTTGGTATCTCTTCAAATTATAACTTGATTTGGAGAATGAGAATGAAGTTGCATGTGTTGTTTGTAAATGTTGAATCTTATATTGTTTGTATATGTATATCTCATGTGTTGAAGTTGTTGTTGCATGTATCAAGAAACTCAACAAGGGTGATGAACTGATTGATGGAGATTCAAAGGTTTGATATTATTATTTCCCTTTCTCTAAGAAACATTACTAAGCAACATATGGAGATTTTTGCAATTATTTTAATATCCCAAGATCGATCCCTAGTTGTAATTGTAAATGTAACATGTTTCATAGGCTGGTGAGCCAAGTGATAATAAGGTTGGAGGATTATGTGATGATTAGGTCAAAGAGCCTAGATGCTAAAGGCCAATGAGCCTATTTTTGTATATGTAAATACTCATATCATTAATATAAAATACATTTTTGTGTGTAGACTAACCACAATAAAAGAGAATGGGGGACTAAGCTCCACTAGGTAGGGAAAGGGATGGGGTTAGGAGGCTAGGAAAAAGGGCTAAGATTGAGGGCTTATCTCTAAAGGAATATTATAATATATTTCCTAAAAGAGTAAGGTTTGGGAAATAATTGAAGTTATCCTAAGTTCCTTTGGGGAAAGAAGTGAACTAAAAGTGGAGAGGAACGAGATTCCTGGATGGCCAGGTGTCAATCTTGACACAAGCAATTTTATGTGGGAAATTTCATTCATTTGGGGGGTTTTCCCTACCTTTATTTCCACTCTTCCCCATTCTTGAATTCATGACCGCAGAATGATGCATGCACGCACTCATGCACTGGGCCATTACCTCCATTATCAACCTATGAGCATGCATGCACCTCTAGAACCCACAATTATACTTGAGTTATCCTGTGTATTTGTTGTGAATCTCGATGCACCTATATTTTCCTGAGGTCATGTTGTGTCTTAACGATTGGTTGTTGCTACCAACATAGTTCATGGACTGAGCATGGATTGATGTCATTTTTTGCATCCATGCCGAGTCTTATCACTGCTATCACCTTGTTGTATTTTCTAAGGAGTTGGATTGAAGAAGCAGGTTGTCAGGCCTGTGAGAAACTCTCTCTAGGTGAGAGAGTTGGATGGAAAGAAGAGGAAGGTTTTCATGCCTGTGAGAAACTCTCTCCAGGTGAGAGAGGTTGATAAGGAAGTGATTTCTCCCGGGGGGGGTCCCAACAACAACTATAGTGCTATGAGAATTCTTGTATAACTTATTGTTGAAGCCCTGGAAGGGAAGTGGGTCAGCCGAGGGACTGTTGAGAAAAGAAGGGACACACTTCCTCGGGTGGGACATGCATGTGGGGAATGAGAGGTTGTAGGTTGTGTGTATAATTTGGCTCCTAGGAGGGAATCCTTCTTGCTTGATTTTGTAGCATCCCATTGTCTTAGCCTAGCCTAAGAATCCCTTTACCTGGGTGGATTTTAGTCTCATCTCGGGGGTTACCCACTGTTGAGAGTGATGAGAAGCATGGTCAATGGCTGGGAGGTTCGTGGAAGGTCTGCATGCAGTTGGAGCTCTTCTATAAAAAGATAAGTACCATTTCTATGTTCATTTACATGTTGTGTATTTGTACATGTCTAATATTTATAATTATTTCCTGTATATGCTATATGTGTAGGCTTACTGTTATTTTTTCATTAATATGTATATTAGTAGAATATAATTGTCTGTTAAGTTATATATGTATGATGTTCCACAATATTTTTTGTGTTTAATAGCCCAACAACTCTATGGCTGGGTATGTTACATTTTGGTTATCAGAAGCTCAGTAAGAAAGAATGTTTTCTATGAGGTAGCATGGCCCAGCCAAGGTGGTTGGGGATGTTACAAAATGGTATTAGAGATTGAACATGAAGAATTGTAGTAGAATTCCCCGACTTGGGTGGTTGGAGACATCATAATATGGTATCAGAGCCCATGGTTTCAACACTGAGCCTAGATGTGCCATGTAAGTTGAAATTGAATCAAACTTTTCAGAATGAATTGTTGTCAAAATTGACAAAATTCAACTATCAGAGACCATGGTTTCAACACTGAAGCTAAATGGGTCATGTATGAGGAATTGAAGTAAAAATTCCACAGGGATTTGATTTACAGAGTGTCAGGAGGGCACTGAGGGAACTCCTTGGTTGTGTTCAAAAGCTCAGGAGGTATAACAGTTTGAGAAACCACAACAATCGTGGTATCATGACACAAAGTTAAAATTTGAGCCATAGGATATGTTCAAGAGAAGGAAGACCCTTCACAACCATCAGATATGGAAAAAGGAGCATGTTGGTTAAGCACCGAAGTCCTCTGAAATTAGACACTTTGGTTTTTTGAGGTTCGTTGTCATAAAAGAGGAAAAATCCCCGGAGATCTGAAGTTTCAGAGTGGATCTACATTGTGGATCACTGGGAGAAGTGCTTGATCATTGGATTTGGCCAAGGACAGATCAAAGAAGTTAGATCAAGAAAAGATTAGGAGGTGAGGTGTAGTGGTGAAGATCATATCCTAGCCATTAGATTTGTGCATGAGCGAATGTGACCAATAGATCTCATGGCAGTTCAGAGGTTCGACACTCTAAGAGAAGTGATTCCTCAAGCTGCCAGAAGGGAAATCTCTTAAATTCGGAACTCCGAAGTCAATCTGGACCGTTCGTGTTTGAGGACAGGTGTCTGCAAATCATCCTATTTAAGAATTGGGTGTTTGGGGGATTTGTGGTGTAGTGTGGTGTTTTCCCTTGACCAAGTTTTGAGGATCCTTGGTCATGTTTGACCTACTTTTGGGACTTCAACAGGTTGTCTAAGGTGGAGCGCAAGTCGAAGCGAAGATCGCGGGATCTTGACCCCTTTTTAGGGATTTTTGGGTTTTGGGCTATGTAATGGGTATGGGAATGTCGTCCCATGGGTTTACCCATGTTTAGGCCCTTTTTGTAATGTATAAATAGAAGTCTAGGTGAGGTAAGAAAAGAGAAGGTATTTTGGTCCCTTGCTAAGTTCTAAGTGCTAAGTGCAAGTGTGGATTGCAAATGCTTCGTGCATATTGTGTGAGACTTGTAGAGCTAAGTGAAAGTGATTGTAAGAGACAATGGAAATGATTTGTGCTATAACTCGGGGAAGGAGGATTTATCGAAGTGTGAATAGATCTCCTATCCTCTGCAGAGTGAAATCGCATGGCTCTGTGCATGTAGAAGATTGGCAGAAGGCAATAAGAGAGAAGAAGAGTTTGTGGACATAGCCCCAGGTTGGGGGTGAACCAAATATATCCTGTGTTGTGGTTTCTTTGTGATTTATGGTTGTTCTCTTGTTTAAATGCTTAGTGCAATGATATATGCTTAGAAGAATATGATACGATAGCTTAGTGTTGAATAATGTGAATGAATGTTAGATCTAATCTATGTTGATGTGCTTAGTGCTTGAATATATCAAATTTGTATGAATATTGGGCTGCTCTGTATTAGGGTTTATCTGCGCTGTAAACTAAGGCTAGATATTAATGAACTATAATTGCTAAGTTCTTTGTAAGGTGTTGTAATCACAGATCGGTGTCCCAGCTAATGTTGCATATATCTGAGTCCTACAACCACCCCTGCCTCTACCCTGGGTGAGAATTCATCTGCTTCATAGGTGCTGTCGAAAGTGCTAGTAGTTAGGGTTTTGTTGGTGTGCTCTTGAGCGTTGAACCTCGGGTCTGCCCATGTGCCAAAAAATGGTTCTATTGCTGGGAATTGAAACTGGGATTGTTGGGAATTGAAGAAACAAAAGCTTTGCACGTAGATCTGTTGCTTTATTGCGCAATGTTCTACTTGATTTAAGAAGTCCTGTGGAGGAAGATCTGAAGAAAAGAGGTAAGATATGAAATATGTATTCTCTGATAGAGGTAAGATCAATGATTTTTTTTTATTAAAGAGGTAATATATGAAGGCTTTGTGCTTTGCTAAAGGTAAGATAAGTGGAAATCTTTGTTTCAAAAGTATGGATCTAGGTATGTTTGATAAATTTTGTCCTATCCTGAAAAATAGGGAACAACTAGATGAAAGAAGATTTGATATGAGTAGATATGATAGAAATGATGAAAGATACGTTATTCCTATGCATAGAAAGAATGTTTGGACTAACAAATGGATGCAGGATCCTAGAAAGAATTTTTTGCAGGTTAGTTACTATGACCCTAGTGCTCAGTACATGAAAGGTTGAGAAGGTGATGTCCGTCGGAGACTTCGACATTGACTGTGTTCTGGATGAGGAAACACAGGTGAATATCATGACAAAAAGAACTCGGGAAATTTTGGGAAATCCTGCTATGATTCCTCCATTAGGAGGGATAAGATTATTCAGAGGGAAGATGATAACTCTATGTGGAAGACTTACCCAGATATCTATGAGTTCTCATGGAACTTTGATATAGGAAGAGATTAAGGTTTTTAAATTCATTGAGAAATGCACCCCATTTGCTATGTTACTAGGAAAAACTTGGATTGAGAATGATCAGGACAGAAGAGAAGAAGAGGAAGTCTTAGAAAAAAAGAAGCAAGAACTAAGAGACTTCATGACAAAGATGATAGCGCAATTGATTGAAGAACAAGAGAATAAATCAAAGTTGTTCAGAACCATAAACTTGGATGTTGAAGTTGAAAGAACACAAGAAGACTCAGAGAAGAGTAGAGAACCTACCCCAAACAAAGAAGAAGTATTTCCCTCGAACCCTATGAAAGAATCTCAACAATGCAAAGTTACTATGCCACGAAGAGATAAGAATCAGAATGGGAACAGGAACACAGTAACACATATCACAAGGAAAAAGGCTAGAAATCTCAGTAAGAAGAAAGCAAAGCTAGAAAAACTGTAGGAGGTTCCCGAGAGGATTTCGCAGAAGGAAGGTTTGAAAAACTAGAACTTTGTTGGGATATCAAAACAGCACAACATGGCACTTTTCCATGGTGAAGTGATATAGCCGTTG
This sequence comes from Picea engelmannii, assembly GCA_009831015.1. Lineage (NCBI taxonomy): Eukaryota > Viridiplantae > Streptophyta > Pinopsida > Pinales > Pinaceae > Picea > Picea engelmannii. The sequence goes on from ML793567.1 coordinate 81,671, forward strand.
AAAGCATTATAATCGTTATCCAGACACCCCGAATGTTTAGAACAACAGTTATGGCCTGAAATCTCGCCATCAGACCATTGGGACCATGCCACAACAGACATAATTGCATTGATGAAGGCCTCTCATCCGTTGGAGAGATATGTTACATTGTGTCTACTTATTCCATCGACTGTTGCACTAAGAACAATTTTGCGAATTGTATTTAAAGAAAACACACTACTACCGCGTTGTGTTTATTGAGATCAACAATGGTTCTATTGCTTTGAGCACTCATTCATCCACCTGAGTTATCCGATCTAAGCGTGCATGTTGGACTAGCTCATCGTTGTAGAGAAAATCATCGAAGAATTTCTAATCGACCTTATGGTTGAGAAGGTGATGTCCGTCGGAGTTCAAGCCTCATAGACGAGAGGAGTGCAAGCCTCTTCATCGACTACTCAGGGATCCGGACCATCCCGACCTGTAGAAGAGAAAAGAAACAAGCATCGAGATGACTTGGAAAATGTGAAGTTAATCCCGACCATCCTACCCGACTACATACCGCCTTTGGCTGGCGCGGTGAGTCGTGACAGTGTCTCAAGAGACTTTGATTACACCATGGCTATTGCATACCTCCCGAAGGGGATGCGTGCAGTAAGAACGCAACAAGATAATATCACGATGTTGAAGTTTAGCGACTTCAACCTAGGGGACCGCAAGAACTACAACATGCTCATTCCTTACAAGTATTTGACCAGAACGAAGGGGAAGAACTCGAAAATAATCCCCCAGCCATGGACTATGAACCTTGCACAATTCAACCTCTTGAATGTGATGAAGATTCCACACTGTGAAAGTCACCAGGAGGTTAACGAGTGTGTTAAGCATCTACTATCATGTTACCAAAGTAGATATCTATGGCTAGATAGATGAATCACATATGATCTGACACTGATCCATAGGATCACCGAATTGAGCATGCAGGGGCACGACCCACAAGACTTCTACCCAGGGAAGGCTACAGATCGTGCATTGGCACAAAGGATTAAAGACACATATGGTGATGTAGAAAAGGGGACGTGAGGCTCCAAGGTAGCTTCAATCTAGAATGGTGTAGTGCACCTGGCCTTCCAGCTGATCACAGGAAATCTTGTGAGAAAGAAATGACCTACACAGGTCATAGGATTCGTTGTTGAACTCATCAGGAAATGTGTAGAAGGACTCCAGATGAACTGGGTGAAGTACCTACTCAACCCGCTGGAACTGGATTGTCGTGAAGCTCAATATTAGGGCTATGAGTTCCACTTTAGCTGGCTCTTGATCCTCAAAGTGTTTACTATTTGGGAGATACCGGAAGGTGTGACCTTCCCAAACATTGACCCGTTCAAACCACTCACTGCGAAGTTCACCATGCTTTGGTACTCGAGCAATATGGGAAAACCATGGCAATCAAACACAATATTCCATACATACTATGTGTAGTTGAAGAGGTCCATCAAAGTTTTCCCTCACATTACTCTGAACACCTTGCATCGGTTCATACCTCTCATGAAGTTTTGTGCAGATCGACACTTCATTTATATCACTGCACGAGCAGACGAGCAAGAGCTTCAGTCACACTATAAGATCACAGAGGAGGACATTGAGTATATAACCAAGGACTAGTCAGCAGACCTCCTTATCCCTACTGACCCCGCATAAATGTCTGATCTTGAACTAATTGGCATCTCGGAGGCTACCCATAAAGAACACAACACATCTAGAACCAGTAGAAGGAAGAAGAATGAAGAAGTACAATACCTGAGTAGTGCATCAGATGAAACTGCTTTAGTATCACTTGGATGAGGATGTGATGATGAAGTATATAGAGAAGAGACCAATGGAAAATAAAATCAGCAGAAGCAAGGTGAAGTAACACCGCCTAGGAATCCTGTTGATGAGGCTAACCCTCGAAGAAAAGAAAGGTTTCCCCCATGAAACCTACCTCATGGAAGAAATCAAGAGCAATAAAAACCACGATGTGAACCATGCTCACGTTTGATGAATTCGACTTCATCATCGTCGTTGTAGTAGATGCCTCACAAGACGTCTTGTATAAACATGAATCCAAGCAAGAGGAGATGTATGACAGAATCGATATTGAAATCAGAGGGGTACAACAGGCCCTTCAATCCGGTTGTGCAGTATCCACTGCGCCCCTACCATCAGAAGCACCAGAGTTGGGAGATGAGCCTACCTAACTTCGTAGAATAGATGATGCGACCAAAGCTCACCTTCATCATGCACACTTAGAAATGGAACAGGCCACAGAGGCCCTAAATCAAGTGCAAAAAGTAGTCATAGATCAATGTCAACTTGTGCAGCAAGAGAAGGTTGCTCTCCAAACAAAGTTTGAAGAGGAGAAAGAACAAATCCAGCAAGAGAAAGAGCAGTTGCTCGCAGAACATATTAGAGTCAAAGAATCAGTTAGCAGAGAACTTCACTCTGTGACAAGCTTAGAAAAAAGTGGAAGAACCAATAGAGCATCAAGTAGCACAGCTTGTGGAAGCTATCCAACAGATTCAGCAGAGAATCACATATTTGGAGCTACGAATAGTTCCCAACACTTCGTAGGATGTACGAGATCAAATAGAAGAAAATTCTCGAAGCAAAATTTAGATAATCAAGGCCCTTACCATCGAATGTAAACATTTAAGTGATCGCAGTGCCCAGACTTATGAGCGACTCACTGAGGATCCTGAATTGAAGGCACTGGAGTCACAGCTCCAGGAGGCAAAGAAGCAAGAAGAAACAATACAAGCATAGTTAAAGCCCTTGTCCGCAGTTGAAAGGATGAAGTGATCCCAAGAATAGTGCACGACTCAACAACAGGTCCACACCATTCAAAGAAAATTCATGGAAGTGACTTAGAGGCTCCAACCAATAAAGGACAAGGCTTTCCAAGTGTTTGCAAATATTGAAGGCCGAGGAGAAGAACTAGAACAAGTTGTCACTACAGTTGAACAATGCCTGGAGGGACCTATCAATGAAGAAGTTATCCAAGAGTTTGCCGAGAAGGATGCCTTGGCGCAATAACAAGTCGAAGCAGCTCGAGCCAAGCTCAAGGCTTTTGAAGAAGAGCTACCCAGATTAGAGTGACTCGGGATGAGTCACAGGTGAGTGTTGGGGGCCTATTTTCCCTTAACCAAGTTTTGAGGATCCTTGGTCATGTTTGACCTACTTTTGGGACTTTGACAGGCTGTCGAAGATGAAGCGCAAGTCAAATCGGAGATCACAAGATATCGGCCCCTTTTTAGGGATTTTTGGGTTTTGGGCTATGTAATGGGTATGGGAATGTCAGCCCATGGGTTTACCCATGTTTAGGCCCTTTTTGTAATGTATAAATAGAAGTCTAGGCGAGGTAAGAAAAGAGAATTTATTTTGGTACCTTGCTAAGTGCTAAGTGCTAAGTGCAAGCGTGGATTGTATATGATTTGTGCATACTGTATGAGACTTGTAGAGCTAAGTGCAAGTGATTGTAAGAGACAATGGAAAGGCTTTGTGTTGTAACTCGAGGAAGGAGGATCTAGTGATGTGCGCACATATCTCATGTCCTTTGTGGAGTGATATCTCATGGCTCTATGCATGTAGAAGATTGACATAAGGCAATAAAAGAGAAGAAGAGTTGGTGGACATAGCCCCAGGCTGGGCATGAACCATGTATATCCTATTTTGTGGTTGCTTTGTGCTTTATGGTTGTTCTCTTTTTTATGTGATTAAGTGCTTAGTGCACTGATATATGCTTAGAATAATATGATATGATAGCTTATTGCTAAATAATGTGAATGAATGCTAGATCTAATCTATGTTGATGTGCTTAGTGCTTGAATATATCGGATCGGTATGAATACTACACTGCTCTGTATTAGGTTTTATCTGCGCTGTAAACTAAGGATAGATATTAATGAACTATAACTTCTAAGTTCTCTGTTAAGGTTTTGTAATCACATATCGATGTCCCAGCTAAGGTTGCAGACATTTGAGTCCTGCAACCACCCCTGCCTCTACCTTAGGTGAGACTTCATCTGCTTCGTAGGTGTTGTCAAAAGGTCCAGTAGTTAGGTTTTTGTTGGTGCATATTGACCATTGAACCCTGGGTCTGCCCCTGTACTAACATGTGGAGAAGTCTCCCAAAGTCCTAGAGTCCCAGAGTCTTGAAGTCCCGAAGTTCCGAAGTCCCAAAGTCTCGAAGTCGTGAAGCACTAGAGTGACTTGGCCTTCTTATGTTACCTAGGGTGACGTGGAAACACTTGATTATTTCCATGTGTCACCATGTTCCATGTTTTTCAAAGACCATTTGTGCCAGTTAGTATATGACACATGTCACCCGTCAGATAGGGCCACGTTTTCATTCCTTATTTTCTGCCATGTAGCACCCCTTGGTGCTTAGTTATTATCGAAGAATCCAAGAGTTTTCCAATTCAAAATTCATAAGGAATGAATTGTGATGAAGGTGAAAACCCCTAAGCTCCGAAGGGAGGAGTAAATCCTCACCGTTGATTGGGAGAGGACAAGTGGTAGTAGATATTGTAGTCTAGAGACTTGGCACTTTGGAGGATTCAAGGCATAAGAAGTTGGGGTCGAGGACTCCTGAAGGTCAGGGGTCCATATCAACCATTTATTATAATGGACACATGGTGCCAGATCCCAAGGTCCAGAGACTTGGTACTCCAGAGGAATTGATTTGCAGGTTTCTTTGAGTCGACAACTCCCAAAGATCGGAGTTAATCTCGACCATTGATCGAGAGATAATATGTGGAGGAAGGAGAGGATATTCGGTAATTTGATACTCCAGGAGATCTATAGAGAGGTTCTTTGGAAATCCTCAAAGCCTGGAGTTGCGAATAAAATTATAGTCATTTATCGAGAGAGGATACGTGGCAGTAGATCCTATAGTCCATAGAATTGGCACTCTATAAGGATTGAGAGTATGAATAGTCTGGAACTCCTGAATCCTAGAGTCCCACAATTAATCATGGTCATTGGTTAACGAGAAGGCACGGTCCATTGATTTTTAATTTCTGATTTCCTCAGTCTGACATTTTGAGGGATCTGTGGAGCAGTGCTTCGAAAACTCTCAAATCTGGGAGTCTCGTAATGGATCTCAGTCGTTGGATGCTGGGAAGTCATGGACCGTCGATCCACCGTTCTTCGTGAGTTTTCCAATTCGACGCTCCAGGCGATTGGAATTTTGGAGTTGAGAGAACCTCGGAAGTTCCGAATCCACAAAGTCTCGAAACTCTAGATAAGCGCCTATTATCCTAATGCTTGGGCACAACCCATGGTCACATGAGTTTGGAGGCCAAATAAAAAGGGCTAATGATCGAAAACTATTTTAAAAGAAAAAAAGGGCTTAGTCAGGAAGCCCATGGGGTTTTGATTGATCATACTTGCATCAAAAGTGGTAAATAAGGTCTATGAATGTTATGATAGGATTCAACAAAGAACTAATATCCTTTTTATCTTAGAGGATAGAGATTAGTTGCATATGGATTGCATCATTGGAAGACAATTTTCAATTATCCATAAATTTCTGCTCAGGACTCAGAATTGAGCAAGCAAGCAATCAATGTAAAGGTCTTGGAAAGAGGATTCCAGATATTCAACCATAATTAAGGATTGAGCAACTTATATCACAAGAATTCAGAAATAATATATCTGGTGACCATAAAAGAAAAATTGTTTCTATGTTACCAAAATGGTATATTGTGGTTCTAGCTAAAAACATTGTTGTATGTCTGTGTTTGGATGTAATGGTTACATTTAAAACATAAAAGGTGCTAGAGATGTCTACAAATCGAAGAAATAAGGACACATACATTTCTTCATTTTACATATGGGATCTTTAAGAAGTTATTGGATCATATCAATATGTTGGGTTCAATAAGCAACATGGAAAACCCTAATGAAATTCTTGTTTGGGGAAGACATTCCAGGTGACAATTTTTTCACATAAAATGTGAATAATAGGTGGGGAAATCCATCTACAATACATGATAATTCATGAACCATAGTTTCATATGGAGATTCAAAGCATGGGAATAAGGAATGTTTTATGGAATATGAAATATTTTGAACCTGATATCAAGGAGGAACAGAGGAACTTGGGGACATGATGTTACGTCAATAATATTCCACAAGAGGATCGAAGGTCAGGACTGAAGAATGTTAAGATAAATAAGTACATGGTGGGAAGATATAATCTATATAGATTTATATATCAGGATTCTATTTTTATGATAAATAAAGACAACGTGTATATATGGAGTAAGTGAAAACATCTCCAAATATCAGTCCTACAGTTGGAGATAGCACCCCCGTTATTTCTATTAGAGTACGCAGTGGAAGCATGGTATGAAGGTCATCATTATGACATGATAGAAGTTGATTATGCATGTCATATTGAAACCATATGGGTTAAGACAAAATAAATTAATAATTCTTCAAGAAAATCCAGTGCTGATATGATCAATCATGGAAAGGATAAATCAATTGTGTCAAGAAAGAAGTTCGTGTTAAATATCCAAGGTTACTCAGAGAAAATGACTGGAAATATAATTGGGTCATGTAGGAGATGGATCAGAGGGATCCAAGTAATAGTGGAATAATGAAAATTAATATCAACATAATATGTGGTTGCAAGTATGAAAAGTAGACAAGGAAAGATTCTAGGATGGAGTCAAGTCCTTGAACATCTTAAGATAATGAAAGAATAAATCATGAGGTAGATATCAAGATAATAGGAATGCATGGAAACACTCTAGGAGGGACAACAAAAATAGTATAGGATTGTTGATGCCCTCCAAAGGTGTTGAATATATTTCCACAATAACATGAGGATGTCAAAGACAAGAAGGAATTCAAAAATAAATGAATCTCTGTAGAGAATCAATAAGGAACCATAAACAAGAAAATGGTTCTATGCATGGTTTTGAATATAAAGGAGATGGTGCCTGACAAGAATCCATCTTAAGTGGCATAGAGCCATGAGTGACCTTCCTAGAGGGTGGACGTATCACTTGAAATTATGATGTTAAAGTAAAAGAAGTGTTGAGTACCTTCTATTAAATTCTACGCAGCTAGTGAATGAGGCATATGTACATCCTTACAGTATTCTAGAGATTGGCTATCCAATCCAAGCTTGAGGCTAGTTGGAAAAGAGAAGAGAAGAGTGCAAGAAACCTCAAGTACTAATGTATTCAGTCAGGAAATGGCTGCAGTAGTTCAGTCTGAAAAGTAACTGGATGTTGAAGACCCAAAGTCTATAAGACAACATGATTGGAATTGAAATTCGCCCAAGTATGAATTGGATTAGTTTGATCCAGAAAATAAATGAAATTTGAAGGTTAATATCAACTTAGTGTTTGGATGGAAATGCAAAGGTATCCAAGAGTGATTTGTCTAGAAATAGCTCAGGATAGAAATAATCATGCACAATGATTATAGTAAGAGCACAAGAGGATTCAAGAATCCAGGAAGAATTGAAGACTTCTAGGATCAACAAGAAAAGTGATACAGGAAGAAAGAGATTGCTATGATTAGTGTAGCAACAAATATGTTATGTCTTGTTGGGACAATCATAAAGAGAGAATTCTTGCATGTTTTCAAGTGTTACTGATGATGTTGTTTCATATGGAAGGAAGCAACATAAAGCTAAAGTGTTGTCTATAAGTCTGATAAAAGAGGCATGAAAGCTTCTACTGTCATCTTCTAATCAGGGAACATCAAATTTTTTCAATGGAAGCTATGCATGTAAGTTTTTCTCTTGAAATTATGTTTCATAATTGCCAAAGGGAAATTCAGGTAAGAATTTCCCCAGATTGAATTCTTATAATACATAGTATGGTATTGTTTAAGTGCATTAACAAGAATAATATACCAATAGGTGTGGCAAAGGCTAGAGGCCTGTAATAGTTATCAAAGCTTCTTAGCTTTTGAATGCACACACTGAATTGGTATCATGTCATGTTAATTTGGTTATTAGGTAATAACCAAATAAATAAAATATAATAACTTGTTATAGGAATGATTCCAGGAAAGCTAGTCATGTATGAGACCGAGACATGGTTGGATATGGGAAATTATGGATATAGAAAGGTTATATACCACACAATTACCAAATGCTTCATACCTTTAAATAAACTTGGAATGCAACCTTTCTTCTAACACTAATTAACACCACATAATTATATTCTTGGTGTAGTGTTCGGGTCGAAAAGGAAGGCATTTAAATAATTGAGAAGACAATGGGAAGTGTGTGGAGAATGTGTCAATACATTGGCTAGATTTCCAATTTATGGATCGTGAGATACATGACTTAGATAAAGAGCATTCTGAACAATCAATGTAAAGCTACATTGAATTGATATGCATTGAGAGTTGCACTCATGCCTAGTAAGTGGAAGAGTTGCACTCATACATGATAGAATTGTATACTTAAATGCATTTTCTGGATGTGTTTTGTGAGTGAATGTATATATATTATTGCATGGAAGTAATTATACTAACATCGGAAATGTTGCTAACACACGAAGTTGAGAAAATTTTAGGAGTTGTTAGACATTGCAACATGAAAGTTGCAAGTCAAGTAGTCACATGGGCATTGACTACATGAAATTTTTTGTTCAGAAAAAGAAGTAATGAACTTATTGATATTAATTATGAACATGCATATGAATAGAATGATAATTCATTCTATATAATAAACTATTTGATAATTGTGATTGAATTTATCAGTGTAGACAATTCTAAGATCATCTTATAAGGTTTTTGTATATATTGCAATGAGGGTATGATGTACATGAAATACTGATAATTTTTTGGTTGAATGCAAGATAGAAGCATTGCAGTAAAAATGGTATTCAAGATGGTGCTTGTTGAAATACAAAAGGAAGACGGTATCCTATTATTGCAACAACAATGAAAAATTACAAAATATAATTTCATATTTTGGGGAAAAGTTGAATTACATATGAAATAAGTTTGAGTTCTAAATGAGTTATTTTATTTTATCTCATGATAACTGCATGCATGTGATGCAGATGAGATAATATTGATTAAAATTGGAATGTTGGGAAAGAACAACTATTGTTGAGGACACTAAAGCACTATAATTGTAGAACCTTGGTGGGGTTCTGGTAATGGGTTATCTCTCTCCTTGTTTGTGAAAGCCTTGGAAAGATGGATCAATGAAGGACTACATAGTAGTGAAGGGATTCCTAAGCCTAGAAGGGTGAGTGAAATAAGGAGGAGGCAACTCAAGGATGCTTATGGCATGGTAGTTTCCATAAGGAGGGTGTGTCAAATGGAACATTGAGTTTAATTATTTCCAAAATAATATCTATGGAATAGAGAAATTGACTTCCAGCTGCAGTATGAATACCATGATTAATGTTGGAAAGTAGAGCACTAGATGGATAACAAGCTTCCAATAGCTAAAGCTTGGAGTTTGTTTTTGAAGAATTTGAATTGTACATGTATAAACAAGTTGCATTGAAGACAATGAAAAAATAAGGGGAGGGGATTGTAATATCCTAAGACTAAGCCCCATTTGTAATTGTAAATGTAACATGTTTCATGGGCTGGTGAGACAAGTGATTATAAGCTAGGAGGCTTATGTGATGATTAGGTCAGAGAGCCTATATGCTAAAGGCGAATGAGCCTATTTTTGTATATGTAAATAATAATATCATTAATATAAAATACATCACTATGTGTAGACCAACCACGATAAAAGAGAATGGGGAACTAAGATCCACTAGGTGGGAAGGGATGAGGATAAGAGGCTAGGAAAAAGAGATAAGATTGAGGGATTATCTCTAAGGGAGTATTATAATATATCTCCTAAAAGTCTAAGGTTTGGGAAATAAATGAATTTATCCTAAGTTCCTTTGGGGAAATGAGCGAACTAAAAGTGGATAGGAACGAGATTCCTAGGATGTTGGCATGTTTTACAGGCAGCGTATTCTTGTCATTGATGGAAACAAAGGCACCCAGACTCTTTTCTCCCCCTTTGACATCAATGTCAAAGAAAACATGCTCCCCCTGAGTTGTTGCAGTATTTTTATGAGGTATCAGATATTAAACCAACACAAACTCCCCCTAACAGGATGGACTCTCTTATTTGAGGCCTGTAAAATATTTGTATCTAAACCAGAGTCTTCTCCTACTGAATCTTGGACCTGTTCATCTTCAGCTTCTGTTGTATCCTTTGTAGAATACTCAATATTGCTCACCTCTCTTACTAGGACTCCTTCATCAACCTTTTCTTGTCATAACTGGATGACTCCCCCTGTCACTGTTCTCTCTACTTCTGACTATTTTCCCCCTTTGTTCCTAAAAGGTTAGATTTCCTTGACAAGGTATTTCCTCTTGTTATCTCTACAGGATGTCATGTATATCATTTTGTAAAACAAAATGCTTTTGTTGAAGATGTTGTTGTCCTACTGAAACACTACGTAATTGTAGCTTGTACTTTTTAAATAACCCTTGGATCTCCCCATTGATTCTCATTGATCTCTATTACTGCAATTTCATTTTTCTTCCATGATGCATACAATCCAAGGCTTTTATGACCATATTCAATCACAATAAAAAACTGCTACAACCACTCTCATACCTGCTTTTCTTTTTCAAAGATGAAGGACCTGTATCAGGTTTCTTAGGAGTACCAATTTCTTCCTTGTTGTATCCAATACCAAATTTGTCATTTGGTGATCTCTGACTATCCAAGATCTTATCTAGGGTCATGGATTTGTTTAAGAACTTTCTTTGGGTGTTTGACTTCTCAACCTTCAAAACTTCATCTTCCATCTTATGACATGATTCTTCTTCTACTTCTTCCATGGGATAGATGCTAACTGAACATTCTTTTATTGTATCTGTGTCTTCTTCTTTACTTGCAGGGGAGGATTCAATATCAAAATCATTAATTGTCCTTATGCCTTTATTCACCACTTGTCTCGAGTTTACATTTACCTTACACTCTTTGGACATGAACACCTCTTCACTGCCTCTATCACACTTTTGACTTGTACTAAGAAAATTATGTTTCAGACCATCCACAAGCAGAACATATTGGGCATCTCCTTTGACATTACTCAAACTCACCATCCCTCTATCCTTGATTTTACCTGGTTCATCATTTTCAAGGATCACATTTCCTGTTTTTCTTTTACTTATTGACATAAGCTTATCCTTGTTTCCAGTCATGTGCTTGGAACATCCACTATCTATATTCCCAGAGGCCTTTTGTTTTTGAGTTGAAAGTGCTAGACCACCTTTTTCACTATCTTTCCTTTTCCATGTGTTGGCCTTTATATATAAGAACTTTATCCTTGGATCCACTTTGTAATTCTTCAGATGGTAGTTTGCAGCTTTGTGGCCAAAGTTGTGATAGTTATAACATTCAATCTCATTGTTCAATAGGTCAAAGTTATTGTTGCAGCATTGTCTACTCATTGACTATTTATTATTTCTTGATCTCCTCAGTTGCATGTCTCTAGACTTAATTTGGCAATTTGCAATCTGTGATGATTTGTTACTTGGTTGTATCATTCTTTGTTGTGGCAAATATTTATTCCTTGGAAATCTTAATTGCTCATGTCTAAGTCTTAAGGAACAATTCACAGCTTTGTGACCAAAGTTAGAACAATAGAAACAATATCCATAGAAAAATTCTTTGTACCTAGAAAATGGTTGTCTTCTTTGAGAAAATCGATTTCTTCCATGCTGATGATTTCCTTCAGTAGGGAGTGTATTATTTCCTTGTTCTATAGATTCAGTTCTGGCACCTTTTTCTTTACTCCTCCTGGGCGGTTGATTATCTTCTTTTGTTTCTGCAGGTTTGTTGTCATCATTGGTTGTAGATTTGACAAACTTGATAAAGTCTTTGTTGCTTGGATGACCACTACTTGATCCCTCTTCATAACCCAACCCTGTTTTCAACTTTGGATTCCTTTGTTGATTCATAATGGTGGCTAGTCCTTCTGAGGCTTTGATACTTGACAGATTCTGATGATACAAGGCTTGAAACTTCTCCAACTCTTTCCTAGTTTTCACTATTTCTTCTTCCAAAGATTTACATCTTGCCTTCTTTTCTGATAACTGTTGTTTCAGAATGTCCTTGATTTTATTTGCCTCTTCTAATTCCACTTTTAGCAGGGCAAAGTCTTCATCAGGTTGTTTACTATCTTTCTCAAACTGTATCAACAATTGTTTTTTCTTTATGTTCTGAATTCTGATTATGTCAATCTCTTCTAGTGCACTGATCAGTTCTCCTTCCATATCAACCACAACTTTTTCTTCAATATCCTCACTTCCTGTGATTTTATTATCATAATCATCTTGGGCCATAAGAATGAATTCATTGTCCTTATCGTCACACAAGGAGTCACTATCTGTGTCTTCTAAAGAGTTAACATCATTTACACATAAACTTTTCTTTCTACCAAATCTCTTAGGTTTGAACTTATTTTCACCTTTAGAGTTCTGATCATGTTTCTTGTGTGGACATTTATTTGCAAAATGACCTATCTTACCACAGTTGAAAAATTTGAAGGGAAGCTTACCTTGGTACTTTCCTGATCCTTTCTTTAGTCTTCTCATGAATTTTTCTTCAATTTCATCAGGCTCAAAATCTTCGTTCTTATCTGCTTTAAATGATGCTTCTCTAGAGGTGGGTTTATCTATAACTATCCTCATTTCATATGCAATCAACGTTCCTAGAAGTTGATAAAAAGCCAAAGCCTTTATATCATTAAGTTCTTCTATAGATGAGACCTTTGGGTTGAACCTATTTGGCAGAGATCTCAAAATTTTATGAACTAAAGAGGGTTCCTCAATTTTTTCACCAAGTGCTTTCATTGCATTTACTAGTTCTTCAAATATCAGAAAATACTTCCCAATTGTTTCATCTTCTTTCATCTGTAGCTTTTCAAACTGTATTATGTAGGTTTGAAGCTTGACATATTTTACCTTCTCATTACCTTCATAACTACTAATGAGTTTGTCCCACATTTCTTTGGTAGTTTGAAGATGCATCACCTTTACAAACTTGGCTTCTGCAAGTCCATTCAAGATAGCATTCATTCCCTTAGCATTAAATCTAAATTCTAACTTATCATCCTTGGAATCTATCACAACAGGCTTTATGTATCTAGTCTCTACTACATACCAAACATCAACACCTAAGGCCATTAGGTATGTTCTCATTCTAACCTTCCAGAAGGCGAAGTTTGTTCCATTGAATAGAGGG
>ML793567.1:94977-137408 GCA_009831015.1 Picea engelmannii
AACTAAGAGGGGGGGGGGGGTGAATCAGTTGTTACCATGCTTAAACAATTATGCTTATTTTAAACTCTTTACAGAGAACTCAATGACAATCACAATAATGTAGGGAAGTAAGCAATAGAACATTCAACATCATTCACACATATGAGATACCCATAAAGGGTAAAAACCTCTTCTTCTTTATATGAGAAGTAATCTTTACATTCTGTACATTATCATACTTATGAGCACCAACTCATAATGAGGCTACAACCTCTGTTTTGCAAGCTACTAATTGCTAAGAGCACCAACTCTCTGGACTCTCTAGCACCCACTATAAGGAAGCACCGACTCCCTAGTTTCTCTAGCACCCACTAGAAGGAAGCACCAACTCCCTGGTTTTTCTAGCACCCACTAGAAGGAAGCACCAACTCCCTGGTTTCTCTAGCACCCACTAGAAGGAAGCACCAACTCCCTAAGAGGTCCAACACCAACTGGATGGAAGCACCAACTTCCTAAGAGTCCTAGCACCAACTAGATGGAAGCACCAACTTCCTAAGAGTTCCAGCACCAACTAGATGGAAGCACCAAATTCCAGTTACAGAGGCACCGACCTGTATATCAGAGAACCAATGTTCTCCCTTGCACCACCCTGCCACCCTGGTTTCTCTGGCTGCAACCAGATGGAAGCTACAACTCCCTGTGTTCAAGCACCCACTTAAACCTATGAGGACAACAATCGTCCCTAGCACCTCCCTACCACCCTGAAATATCAATCTTTGCTACTGAAACTTATTACAATGATATAATGTTCATCAATGGCTTACCAGTCTCAACACTGTTCTACTACACTGCCCTGCTCTATTTGCCTCACTGTCTTCCTGCACACATGCCTTATGCTTTCTAATCTTCATCCTTTTATGATCTGTGCGCCATGTCCATTCAATGCACCATTCCTCTTCTATGTATTTCAGCTGCTGCAGACTACCTCCTTCTACACGCTTGAATCACTCTCAATAGCAGCACTCATCTCTTCTTTATTCTGTATTCTTATAGTCTCTGTGCAGCTTGTGCATACTATATGCGCAATGCTTCCGTATGCTCTATAGCTCTCCATTGTTCTCCACATCGAGATATTCACTGCCACTCCACATTACCACCACTTCACTCCCTCGAGCATCAACACACTCTCTCTATTTTGCATGTTCTCCTCATGTCGAGTCCTCTTCCTGATCATCATGGAAATTCCTCATTTTTTCTGGCGGTTATACTCATGCGTTCATCATCATTGGGTGTTATTATGAGATTCCTTAGCCTGTCTATCAGTCGAGACTCTTTGTCTTCTCTATCATAGTCAAGCTCATCCTATCTATTGTAGTTACAGGCTTCAACGCTCTTCCATCTGTCAATCGCCTCTATGAACAGTCTTCATTCCACTGGCAGATGCCTTGAGACTCTTCAGCTCCTCTGGTAATCACACTGAAGCCTCTTTGATTTTTTTGTGCAGAAATAATCAATGGATTTTGGCAGTTACACTATGAACCTCTTGAGCCTTGTTCCTTTGGAACCTTTCACCTTTCCTTTCACATGTGGCCTCAAGTGGTGACCACACGCCTATTCAGAAGGTGCTTTCACGATTCGCATTTCGACAATACCTGTTGTGAGGAATCTCGACTCTCCAAGCCGCGATCTTCGAAATGGAGATTAGCTTCGTGCTAGCTCCTCCCTTGAGCCTTCATCGATGTGACCATAGGTTATGACCAAGGGCTAATTCTGAACACGCGTTTCACATTTCATCATTTTGGCATTTCATCATTTTAGAATTCCTATGGTGAAGAGTCTCAACTCTTCATGTTACAATCACTGAAAAGGAGCTTAGCTTGGTGCTAACTCCTCCCTCTCACCTGACCACTGACGGTGACCACAGCCTACACCAAAAGGTATTTCGGTGTTTTTCATTTCATTGTTTCGGCATTTCTGTGGTGAAGTGTTTCGACACTCCAAGTCACAAACCCCGAAATTTTCGGCATTTGGCATTTCGATGTTTTGGCATTTCTGTGTTGAAGTGTTTCGACACTCCAAGTCACTAACCCCGAAATTTTTGGCGTTTCGCATTTCGGCGTTTCGACATTTCTATGTTGAAGTGTTTCGACACTCCAAGTCATGAACCCCAAAAATTTTGGCGTTTCGCATTTTGCAACTTTGAGACTCCTGTGATGAAGATTCTTGACTCTTCATGTTGCGATTGTCGAAACTCTGAAATCGAGTCAGATCAATGATCCACAATCTTGATGGTTCGATGGTCCAGATCTTTTCGTGATTTCACATATCGCGAGTTCCTGCCGTGAGTTGCTTCCTTGACTCCTCCAACTCCTAGTATCTGAAACTCTGAAATGGAGTCAGATCAACGGTCCATAATCTCCCTTTGATCAATGACTCAGATTAAGTCATGGTTTCGCATTTCGCGATTTCGTCATTCTTGTCGTGATTGTTCTTGACACCTCCAACTCCTAGTATCCGAAACTCTGAAATGGAGTTAGATCAATGGTCCATGATATCCCTTTGATCAACAACTCAAATTAAGTCATGGTTTCACATTTCACGATTTCAACATTCTTGTCGTGAGTGTCCTAGACACCTCCAACTCCCGGTATCCAAAACTCCGAAATGGATATTAAGTCATGGTTTCACATTTCGCGATTTTCTGTCGTGAGTTGCTTCCTTGACTCCTAGAGTTTACGATTCTAAATGGGATCCAATGATCACTTGTTCAACTTTCCATTGCCATGCCATTATCCCTGCGCTGACGGTCGTTATCTTTGCCATCAATTACAAGCACACATACTCTGCACTATCTCTTCTAAGATTGTTGAGCTTTCTCTGCTGCGTCTTCCCAAAATACTTTTGGTGCCTGCCTGGAACATTCTTCCTGTACTTAAGCCATCATCATTGTTGTACTTGCCATCAATGACAAGAATATGCTACCTGTAAAACATGCCAACAATCTCCCCCTTTGGCATTGATGGCAACAAAGGCACCCAGACTCTTTTAGTTGTCCAACATAGGAGGCCAGGTGTCAATCTTGACACATGCAATTTTATGTGGGAACATTTGTTCATTCGGGGGGTTGTCCCTTGCATTCTTTCCATTAGTCCCCATTACCAAATGCATGCCCACAGACTGATGCATGCACACACTCATGCACTGAGCCATTACCTCCATTATCGACCTCTAAGAATGCACACACCTTTGGAACCCACATTTATACTTGATTTATCCTGTGTATTTCCTGTGAATCCCAACACACATGTGTTTTCCTGAGCCTGTGTTGTGTCTTAAAGGTTGGCTATTGTTGCCAATGCAATTCATTGAATGAGCATGACTTGATGCCATTGTATGTGTCCATACTGATTCTTATCGTTTCTATCACCTTGTTGTATTTTCTAAGGAGATGGATTGAAGAAGCGGGTTGTCAGGACCGTGAGAAAATCTCTCTAGGTCAGAGAGTTGAATGGAAAGAAGAAGTAGGTTGTCAGGACTGTGAGAAACTCTCTCCAGGTGAGAGAGGTTGTTGGGGAAGTGATTTCTCCTGGAGAGAGCCCAACAACAACTATAGTTCTATGAGAATTCATGTCTGGATTGTTGCCAAAGCCATAGAAGGGAAGTGGGGTAGCCAAGGGACTATTGAGCAGAGAAGGGGCACACTTCCTAGGGTGGGACAGACATGTGGGTAATGATATGTTGTAGGTTGTGTGTATAATTTGGCTCCTGGGAGGGAATCCTTTCTAATTGATTATGTAGCATCCCATTGTCTCAGCCTAGACTAGGAATCGTTTTACCCGGGTGGAGTTTAGTCCCATCTCAGGGGTGACCCACTATTCAGAGTAATGAGTAGCATGGTCTATGGCTGGGAGGTTTGTGGAAGGTCTTCACGCAGTTGGTGGTATTCTACAAAAATATAAGTACCGTTTCTATGTTCATTTACATGTTGTGTATTTGTACATGTCTAATATTTATAAGTATTGCATGTATATGTTGTATGTGTAGGGTTATTGTCATTTCTTAATTAATCTATATATTAGCAAAATGTAATTGTCTATTAAGTTATATATGTATGATGTTCCGCAAGAGTTTCTATGTGCCAGAGCCTAGAAGGTCTATGGTTGGGTATGTTATGTTTTGGTTATCAAAATATCAGTAAGAAAGAATGTTTTCTATGAGGTAGCATGGCCCAACCTAGGTGGCCGGGGATGTTACAAAATGATATCAGAGCTTGAACATAATAGAATTGTAGTAGGATGCCCTGGCTTGGGTGGTTGGGGATGCTAAAATTTCAGTTGGAACTTGTTTATTATTTTGGTTGTCATACAGGTGAAAGTTGAGGTGTCACTAGCCAAACCTTCACATAAGGGAAAAATTATAAAGGGAAATTAAAAAGGAACAAATAAATGAGATTTGAAGGGAGGAAGCAAATGCATTTCTCAAGGTAAAACAAATCAAATTTATTTGATAATTTTCATTTCCCTAATAAGATATTTCTATATTTTGGTTTTTATGTTGTTTTTTATATATTATAAACTAGATTATCATGTACAACACTAATTTTTATGTGACGTAGATCACTTTTTATGTGTATAATTTTGTTTTTTTAAGATTTTTGTTCATTGCTAATATTGTAATTTGTTATTTAATTGGCTACCATTAGTCTCCATAGCCCCAAACCCTAGAAATTTACCATCGAGAATTGATTTGTAATAAGGGGGGCCAACCCCCCTGAGGGTTCCATCATAGGTATATATCAAAATATATTGAGTTATGAAGCCTTAAGCCTTCACAATCACTACACGCTATATGTACTCTACAATATTTTTTCTCTTCAACACTTCTATTATAAAAGTTAGGGGATAGTGGTTACAATGAAAGATATCATTACTTTCCTAAAAGAATAACAAAATTTTCCTTCTCTCCCAACCATGGTATAAAATATTTTCCTTTTCCATATTATCATGTGAAATTCTCAAGTAAGTGCTAGGATGATTCTCTAAATTAAATTTATGGGAATTTGCAACAACTTGCAATGTAGTTATGATGAGTTGTTTAAATTTCCTGCAAATGGTCTACATCAACTGGATTAGTGGTGGCCCTAAGTTTGTTGGTGATTGAGACATAATCATTTCACCTTACAAAGAAGTTCTTGTTTTTTATCACAACATCTAGAAATTGATTTCTCATTATTACATTGAATTAGGATTTCAACACTAAAGGAAGGCCCAACATAACCATGTCGTTGTTAACATTTTTGAGAAGTGAATCTTAAGACATATTTGAAGGAAATAGTATGAGAGGAACCATTTTCCATACAAATATATTGAACACATTATATGTGAATCCTTATCTGAATTTTGGTCCACAATCTTACTAACACTAGTCACTATTGCAAAAGTATTAAACCTAGAATTTTGTAATCCAATATTGCCTAGTAGAATGAATATATATATAGAGAGAGGGGGGGGGAGTCAGCATCAGACCACATGGCCAATATTGGCATCCGATATTTTAATTTTTTTTTAAACAATACAGTGTCGTCAGATATTCAATGGGTCCATTGATAGGATGATTCGACTCTATCAAGTTTACGTTCAACGGGCCCACCATAGGTCTGACGCCCCTATGGACTCAGATATACGACACCTATGGGGAAGGATGATCGACGACCTATCCAATTATTCGATGAATGTGGAAGTTCAATAATCGACCGCTATATGGACAACATGATCCATGGCGCATCCATTGATCTGACGATTGTGGATGTCGAATCACCAACAACTATAGGGATAGGATGATCGACGACCTAGCCACTGATCCAACTATTATGGAAGTTAAATACCTGAAATCTATAGGGACAACATGATCTGTGGGGTAGCCACTGGTCCAACGAATCTGTAATTTGGATAACCCACTATTGCTATTGTGTGTCGACTAACCAACGACATCCCACCTACACTTAAAGAAAAAGACTTACGTTGAATTTTAGACACGTAACTATCGAATTTCAGACAAATTAGCCGTCATATTTTGGGTACAAATGTAGTTGTGCCATAACTCATATGGTGTTTTATCATTGTTATTTATGATAATTCCCATGTTCAAGATATGAACGATTGTGTGTACTTCCTGTACCAAAAGATATTGCTTAACTTTGAATCCTTCAACATGGTTCTAGCCATCTCTGTTACAGTTTTGTTCTTCCTTTCAATGAATCCATTTTGTTGAGTTGTCCTAAATGCTCCAAACTACCTTTTTATTCCATGATCTTAACAAAATTATATGAATTATTTTGATATGAATTCACCTACATTGTCTGATCTTAAGCACTTAATTATCGAATCCATTTTTTTCAACCATCTCTTTGAATATTTTGAAATTTTTGAATGCCTCTAATTTGTTCTTTAGAAAAGACACTGCAGTCATACTTGTATAGTCATCAATAAGTAGCATGAAGAACTATTCACCATTTAGTCGTTTTGTTCGCATTGGTCCACATAGATCAACGTGCACAATTTCCAATGGTTTTGTTGTAGAGTATTCCTTTGATCTAAATTACATTCTTGTTTGTTTTCCATGTAAACAATGCTTGCACATAGTACTGGTTGGTTTTGAGATTTTGGGAATTCCTGTTACAACTACCTTTTTACTAATATTGACCAGATTGTCAAAGTTCATGTATCCCATTCTTCTATTCCAAAGTGAACTTTAATTTTCTCTTCCCAAGAAACATCCTTCTTTTCCAATCTCATTTAAGATGCATGTTTTATTTGGAGTTCTTACTGTTGTAGAAAACAATTTTATTGATCCTTATTTCCTTATCTCACACTTCTCAGAGTCAAATATAAGTTTATATCCTTGATAACACATTTGACTCACACTCAGGAAATTATGCTTCATGTTTTCAACAAGTAGAAAATTTTCTACCTTGGCATCCTTACTTCCAAGCTTGCTCGTGCCTTTCCCTAAAATTTTGGTTGAGTTGTCATTACCAAATGAAACTGATCCATCTCTTTCTTTGTTCAGAATTATAAATATGTTATTGTCACCTATCATATGTTTTGAACAACCATTGTCAATATACCAATCACTTCTTCTTCTTAGTGCTTGTAGTGCAAGGGAACATTCTTCAACATTTAGTTTATATTGCTTCCTTATCCAAATTATTGATGGTCCTTTTGGATGATTGTTGAATTCTTGTTTTGGTTCCTTTGGACGAACTGTCAATCTGCAATCTTTGGCCATGTGTCCAAAAGTTTTTCATTTATAACATTCTACTTCATCGTTTAATGAGACAAAATTGTTATAGTTTATGTTGTATGCTTCTTGTGGCTTTCTAAGATGATTAACTCTAGTGTGACCTTCATACTTACTTCTATTCTTAGCATAAGCTTTGTAGTTTATAGCTTTGTGCCCAAAATGTTTACAATAATAACATGAACCAAGAAAGATAGTTTGATATCTTGAATATCTTCTGAATGGCGTTGTTCCTTTGTAGTTTTCTTCTTGATTTATTTCCATGGGTGGTTATTGATTATGAAACCTAGGTCTTCTAGACAATTCCATCCTTCTATAATCTTCTTCCTGATCATTATCATGTGAAGGATTCCATTCTTCCTTCTTGGTGAATCTTTTCCTGACTTATGCATAAGTCCTTTTTTCCTCTTCCTATTCTATAGTCATAGAGCTCAAACCCTTCTCTATATGTGTTTGGTTCTATCCTAGTCCATACTTTTCATATGATGACATTTGAGCGTTGATGATTTAATCTAGTATTTTGGTGTTTTTATGTTCCATATCTCTTTTCTAAATTTCCTTTCTTAGTGAAACTATTTCAGTTTCTAAGCTTTGTTTCTCCTTTTCCTTTTCTTCTAACCTTCTTTCGAGTATCTCTTCAATCCTTCAGGATTCTTCAACTTGGAATTTCAAGTTCATAATCATCTGTTGATCCTTTTCAAGGTTAGGATTTTGAGAATCCTCCTTTAGCATAAGTAATTCTCCCTTGAGTGGTTTTTTTTTCTTCCTCTCCCTTTTTAGTTATTCTAAAGCACTAATTAGTTCTACTCTGAGACAACTTCACCTTGTTCTTCATAATCCTCTTCATCATTTTCATAAGCCATGAAGAGTACATTTTATGGGTCAATGTCGCTATCATTGTCCTCATCAAATGATGAATTGTCTTCCTTTGAGTAGATATTATTCTTAAAGAATTTCTTCTTGTTTCTTCTTTTGTCTCCATTTTGATATTTATTTTCTTTCTTAATAACTTCTTCATCATTCTCTTTGTTCTTAGCATATGGACATTTATTAGCAAAATGACCAATTTTACCACAATTAAAACATTTAAAAGGAAGATTAAATTTGTACTTGTGAGTTCCTTTCTTTAACTTCCTTGTGAAGTTGGACATCTCTTCATCTTCATTAGAATAATTTCTATAGCTACATTATGTATTTGGGTTTTTCTTATTATTCTTTTTCTTCTTGGATTCCTTAAATGATGCTTCCTTCTTATATAGATTTTCATGTTATATTCTCATCTCATAGGCAGTGAATATTCCATGTAGCTCACCCATTCTTATCATACCAAGATCTACTCTTTCTTCTATGGATGCAATCTTAGGATCAAATCTCATTGGAAGAGACCTTAGTATATTTTGGAAAATAACTGGTTCTTTAATTTCTTCTTTCAATCCTTTAATGAAATTTACTATTTCATCAACTCGTAGGAAGTAAGATGCAATATCCTTATATTCCTTCATCTTCAGTTGTTCAAATTTACCTCTATTATAGGTTTGAAGCTTGGCACCCTTTACTTTAGCATCTCCTTCATAAATGTTTTGTAGTTTTTCCCAAAGATTCTTTTCAATGTCACAATGCATCACCTTCACAAACACTGAATCAACAATACTACCCAGAATAGTTCCTTTAGCCTTTGAATTGTTTTCAGTGATTTTATTTCCATCTCTTTCTGTTGGAGGAGTGTAAGGTGTCGTATATCCATCTACTACTGATTTCCAGACATCAAATCTTTGTTCTTATAACATGGTTTGTTGATACTGAGAGGGGGGTGAATCAGTATCAAGTACAATTTAAAACCTTTTTCAAATTATACTTAAACCATTCAATTATATCCAATTAGAAATGAACAATAGTATAAGATTTACACCAATACACCACAACACACCATGCACAATATATGAGAAATAATCAATAGTTATTGTTCAAGGGAAGTAATGACTTCCAAAGGTAGCTACAGCTTCCAAATGTAAAGGGATGGATAAACCTCCAAGAGGAAGATACAATCCTCTAATATCAAGAGAGAGTTGAACTCTCCATCCTTTCCCCTTACTTCCACCCAATAATATATGAGAGATAATAAAACTTTACATTAAATCATCACCATCAACCAACCATCACATAGAACCTGATAATGCTTCCTGAGACTTCTTCAATTTCTACAATTATTCAATTATTGGAATACTCTGATCCTGTAGATAATATTACTCAATGTATTTTCTTAAAATTATCCAAGTTTCACTCCTTGAATCCTCCCCAAAAGAAGTTATAGAGAGAATGGTAGACCTTGTCCAATTCTGGTTTATTCAGGAGACCGAACTTTTACAAAATTCCCTGTGCTCAATATTTAACATCGGATTCTGAAACTCTCACACAAGAAACTATAGTCCGTTCTATTTCCAATTCATTTTTTCCCACTTAATTTGAATTCTCTATGAATAAGTTATGACTGTTTTACCCGGAACACCTATTTATTGACTAGCTTCAGGACTGGTCAAAAACCCTATCGTCCACAGAGTGTATCTCCATAATTATAGAGAATAAAGACCTGAAAATTTTACCACGGGTACCTTGATATGTCTTTTCAATACCATAGCAATTTCACCATATGAATCGTTCTAGAAAAAAAGTTATAGCGAAAATGGTAAGATGACCGAAAAATAACATACCTTAGAACACATCACCAAAAGACTTCATCCTCCCTTGAAATCCAACCTTATTTACTTCTGATTTCCTATGAAATTTGACTTATATGTCAAATGAATGTATAATGATATTTATTTATACCATTTATGTCACTTAATTTTAGCATTGGGTTCGACTTGACACTTTCTTAATTTGTAATTCTTTTCTTTAATTATCTTCAGGGCCTACATGTACTTCCTTCTTCAATTCATTTTGTCATCTTCAAAAATTCATTTCTCCTCAACCATGAGGATCCACGTGATGTGCCACACACCACCAGAAACAACATGATGTATGCTATCCATCCATGGGTGTTGTATCTGCATATGCATTTTCCTTCATGTCCAAATACCTTCATCAATATTGTTGTCCAAAACCCATGACTAGGGTTGACATCAGTGAAAACAACCAATCTTCCAACAAGGTTTGCATCCTTTTATTCCAGAAATCATAATTATGACCATTAAATATTGGTGCTCCAATATTATCATACTCCATGATATTCCTTCCAGTGTTTAGATTGTTTTCTTGAAGGACCTTCTCTTATACAAATTGTTGGAATACTGAGAATGGGGGTGAATACGTATTATGCAATATTTTACCACTTTTAATCAGAACATGTAATCATTAACTTTATCAGTAGTATATCATCAATATATCATGAGCAATATCAATCAACAGAGCAAAAACAATAACCACAGATACACAGTACACTAGAATTTATGTGGAAACCCAAAGTGGAGAAAACCACAAAATGTTTTCTTATATGTCAAATATTACATTCATAGGAATAACCAACTTCCAAATTCTCCAGAATCAACTAGAAGGAGGCACCAAACCCCCAATGTACAAGAACTTGTACCATAACATTACCTCAACCTTATACCATATCACTCATGATATGTCTCGATTATGCCATACACCATATACAATATATATAATCCAATGTATCCAAGATACGCCTCAAGCATATACCATACCATATACGATGTATCCAATATGTGCCAATGTCTGAAAAATTAAACTCAAGTATGCAACATAAAAACCAAGATCATATATCAAGCATATGCCTCAAATATATACCAATATCACAAATATGAGCCTCTGGAAATGAACCATAACATCCATACACAATGTACCAAGGATATGTCTCAAGCATGTATCAATATAATCAAGATATGAACCTCAAATAAGGGCCTCCAAGACATACCTTAATAATATTCCATACCATCCATGATACAATCCTCAAACAAGCATATAAAAGACATACCTTTACTCACGAAGAAGACCTGGTGCATATAATATCAAATCAACAAACCAACCTGGTGCATATCATCTTCAACAAACAAGAGATACCATATTTTTCAATCCATTTTCATAGATCCACAACATGTACACTTTCAACCCATGGATGTTCACACTTTCCTCCATTGTGACCCATGGATGTTTGTGCCTTACTCCACTATGACCCGTGGATAACCTCAAAAATCTAGTTTTCATACTTTTCCTTCACTTCCCTTCACTACCTTAGACTTCACTACCTCAGACTTCACTTCCTCAGATATGATACAAAAACGTTTTACCAAAAGATCACTTGAAAAATATATAAACATTGAACTTGTCTATGTAAAGATGAGAGGATTCTTGAGGTGTATTTATACTTTTCCAATTGACTTATTTTCTTCACTTTAGGGTCGACCAATACTTTCTTGTTATAATTGTTTTACCCTTTAATTAATAACTTGTAACTTCTTGTTGTAACTATTTAGGGAATTATTAACCAATCTTTGGTGCTTCCACCTTCATGACCTAATAACTCCTCAACCGAGAGGAACCATGTGGTGTACCACCTATCATTGGAAATTGTGTAATGAGGACAATTCATCTATGAGGTTTTTGTATACACATGAAGTATTGTTCAACCTCATTTTCCTTAGTCAACTTTGGGCATCATGAACACACCTTTGGGTTTCTTTTATACTTATTCAAAATGTCTTCCCATGAGGTCCATGCTTAAATATATACCATAAGGGGACCAACTTGGAGACTTCTTCAATTATATTCAATACTTTTAAAGGATTCTATACTTCCTCTAAAGTTGACATCAATGAAAATCAATTTTCCAACATCCACTCCAACCAACAATATTCCCCAAAATGTGGTAAGGATTGAAAATATTTATGATCTCCAAGACAAGTTCAAGAAGGTTACAAACTGTAAAACAAAAAGCTTACCTATGCAGTTTGAAGTGATAAACCTTGGGACAAAAAACATACCACAAAATATCAACCTTGGAAAAACATGTTCCCAACTTAGAAGAAAGCTTTCATCAAGCTATTCAAGTAATATAAAGATATGTTTTCCTAGACATATGAGGATATAAAAAATTGTTGTTGGAATACTAAGAGGGGCCGGGGGGGTGAATCAGTATGAGCACTTTTTACCACTTTCAATCAGAGTACATATAAACTTCAACTTTATCAACAATATATCATTTATGATTACTTCAATATATCATGAGCATATAACCATAAGAAATATCATCACATCAAATAACCACATGTACAGTACACCATAATTTACGTGGAAACCCAAATGGGAGAATAACACAAAATTGTTTATTATATATCAAATATTACATTCATAGGAATCAACAACTTCCAAATTATCGATCACCAACTAGAAGGAGGAACCAACCCCAGAATTTATAGGAACCAACTTGAAGGAAGCACCAACTCCCTGATTTCTCTGGCACCAACCTGAAGGAAGCACCAAATCCCTGAGTTCAACAAAACCAAATGGAAGGAGAATACAACCCCATGATTTAAAAGAACCAACCTGAAGGAAGCTCCAACTCCTTGAGTTCTCCGGCACCAACTAGAAGGAGGCTACAACACTGTTTCCTTTCCCCGTATTTCTTCCCTAAAATATAAGTGCAAACTCATTTCCAGTACTATTTATACTTTCACTGATATGTCAACCAACCTATCATTATTGGCATAGGGGAAGACCCATGGTTCAATGCTTCAACAATGCACCAACAAAATCCTAAGTATCGACCCTTTAAACAACACCTACGAAGCAGATGAAGTCTCACCCGAGTTAGAGGCAGGCGGGGTTGTGGGAATCAAGTGTCTACAACCTAGCTAGGACACAGATCTATGATCACAATACTTAATAGAGCACTTAGCACTTAACATTCATTAGCATTTAACCTTTATTCACATCGCATGTAAAACCCTAATTACAGAGAAGTGCAGTATTCAACAATATCTAACACATCCAAGCACTTAACACATAGAAATAGATCGGATCTAGCATTCATTCATATTACTAAGAACTAAGATACTATATTAGATGCATATAACATACAGAAAGATGACAACACTAAGCATAAATCACATCAATCACACAAATCAACCATAACACGAGATATATGTGGTCGACCCCCAACATGGGGCTACATCCACCAACTCTTTGTCTTCTTTATTATCTTCTTTCAATATTCTCACATGCATAGATCCACAAAACCAACTCCGCAAAGGATCGGAGATCTGCGTACACCTCACTAGATCCTCCTTCCCCAAGCTTGGCACATCACAAATCCTCTTTACAATCACTTGCACTCAGCTCTACAAGTTCTTAACACCCAGTATGCACAAAGCCTTTAAAATCACATAGATCAAACTCTTGCACTTAGCACTATCAGACTAGTCACTACTTCTCACATCACCTAGATACTTATTTATACATTAAAAAAGGGGCCAAAACATGGGTAAACCCATGGGATAACATCCCATATCTGTTATATAAACCCTAAATCCAAAAAGGCCTGCAAAAGGAGGTGAGATCTCGCGATCTCCACTTCTCCTAGTGGTCCATCTTCAACCAGCCTATCGAAGTCCCAAAATCGGTCAAACATGACCAGTGTTTCCAAAAAACCTAGTCAAGGGCCAATAGGCCCCCAAGACTCACCTGTGACTCATCCCAAGTCACTCAGATCTGGGTAAATCTACCTTGAAAGCCTCGATCTTGGGTCGATCTTCTTCGACCTGCTATTTCGCCAGAGCCTCCTACTCGATGAACTCCTGAATGAACTTCTCAGTGACAGGTCCTTCCAATCATTGTTCAACTAAGATGACCAGTTGTTCTAGTTGTGCACCTTGTCCTTCAATCTCCTCAAAAAGTGTAGAAGCTTCATCCTGCACTGGTTGTAGCCTCTAGGTCACTTCCATGACTTTACTATGGATGGAATGGAACTGTTGTTGAACCGTGCATTGTTCCTATGACCTTTTCATCCTCTCAACCGGTGACAGCAGCTTCAACTCTGTTTGTATTGTTGCTTCTTGTTTCTTTTCCTCCTGGAGATGTGACTCCAAGGTCCTTAGTTCAGGGTCCTCTGTAAGGAGCTCGTAGATCTATGAACTTTGACTGCTGAGTTTCCTGCATTCCAAGGTCAATTCCTTGATTCTCTCGACTACGCTCTACACAGTTTCCTCTCTATGATCTCACACTTCCTATGAAGTGTTGGGCACAACTTGTAGTTCTAGTTCTGTTATTCATACTTGGAGCTGTTGAATGGCTTCAATGAGCTTCCCCACTTGGATCTCAATGACTTCTTCTTCCATTTGTTCTAAGCCCGTCACAGAGAGAATTTATTTAGTGACTGCTTCTTTAACTCCTATCTGCTCTGCGAGTAGTTGTTCTTTCTTCTTCTGGATCTGTTCTCTATCCTATGCAAACTTTTCCTGGAGGTCCTATTTTTCTTGTTGCACAACCCGATGTTGCTCTATGGCTTCCTCTTCTACTTTTTTCAGGGCCTCTGTGGCCTGTTCCTTTTACTCCTGGACATGACAAAGGGGATCTTCTATTGAGTCTGCTAATCTACGTAGCTGGTCAGGCTCATCTCCCAACTCTTCTCCTTCTGATGGTGGTGGCGCAGTAGACACTGCGTGGCTCAAATAGAGAGAATGTTGTACTCCTGTAAGATCTGCTTCAATCCTGTCAAACATTGTCTCTTGTTTTTCTTCGCTTCACTGCAAGATATCCTCTGAGGTGTCTGACATAGAGACAATGATAAGGTCAATGTCATCCACTGTTAACACAGTTTGAAATGGTGGTTTATTGGTTTTTGACTTCTTCCACGATGTGGGTTTCTTTGGGGAAACTTTTCTTTTCTTGGATCTCTCTGTCTCTTCGAGAGGATCTTTAGGCGGAGATACTTTTCCCTACTTCTTCTTGTATTATTTCCCTTAATCCTCTTCTTTGTCCACTCTTCCATCTCCTCCTCCTTCAAGTGATTCTGATGCAGTCTCTTCTGGTGCGTTATTCAGTTCATGTACACCTTCCTTATTTTTCTTCCTGTTATTGTTGGGTGCATCATATTCTTCTCGAGTGACTACAGGACTTCCAATGAGTTCGGGGTTAGACAGTTCTTCCTGTTCTACTAGTACCAAGAATTATGCAGGCCATTTCTTTGTTATTTACTCCATATCTTCCTTAGTGAGCTTATAGTAACTCTGGAGCTCCTCCTTTCTTTCATCTCTACGTGCAATGATATATATGAAATGCCTATCTACGCAAAAATTCGCAAATGTTCTAAACCAATGTAGTGTATTCGGTTTCATGTGAGGGAAGGATTCAACGACCCTCTTCAACTACAGATAATAGGTGTGGAACACCGCGTTTGACTGCCATCGTTTCTCCATGTCACTCAAATACCATAGCGTAGTGAACTTCACAGCTAGTGGTTCGAACAACTCAATTTCAGGGAAGGTCTCTCCTTTCGGCATCTCCCAAGCAGGGAAGGCTATGAGAATTAGTAGCAAATTGAAATGAATCTCATAGCTCTGATCTTGAGCTTCACAGAAGTATTTATCTAACTGATTGAAGAGGTAGCTCACCCAGTTCATTTGCCACCCCTCAACACATTTTCCTGCGATGTCGACGACGAACCTAATGACCTGCATTAGCCTATTCTTTATAAGGAGCTTACCAGCGATCAACTGGAAAGCTAGTCTCACTACGTTGTTATGGATAGAGGCTACCTTGTAGCCCCACTTCCCCTTCTCTACATCGCCATAGGTGTCTTTGATTATCTGTGTCAAGGAGCGATCTTCATCCTTCCCTGGGTGAAAGTCCCGTGGGTCTGGTCCTTGCATACTTAATCTAGTGATCTGGTGGATCAGCATCAGATCGACAGTGATGCATCTATCCAGCCATAGGTAACCACCATGGAAGCATGATACCAGGATATTAACACATGCGTTAACCTCCTGATGTCTTTTGAAGTGTGGTAAATTCATCACATTGAGGATCGTGGACCTTGCAATGTCCATGGTCCATGGCTGGGGGATTAACTTTGTCTTCTTCCCCAATGTCTTGGTCAAGTACTTGTATGGTGCGAGCATTCCATAGTTATTGTGGTCTCCCAAGTTATAGTCATTGATCTTCAATGTCAGAATCCTCTCCAACTGGAGTCCTACTATGCATATCCCCTTCGGGAGGTATGCGGTGATCATTGTGTAGTTAAAGTCCCTCAGGACACTGTCATGACTCACCGTGCTAGCCAGAGGTGGGATATAGTTGGGCATGATTGATGGGATGAGCTTTGCATTCACCAAGTCATCACGATGCTTACTATGTTTCTCAGCAGTGGGTCGGCTAGACCGACGCTGCGTAGTCGACGAGGATGCTTTCAGTCCTCACGTCGATGAAGATTGTATGCCTAAGGACATCACCTTTTCATCCATGAGGTCTATTAGGATCTCCTCTATGGAATTTTCTACTGCACTAATGTCGTCTGACATGCATGCTAGAGATCAAATATCTCAAGTCGGTGAGAAAACATTGAAGGTAACAGAATGGGTGGCAAGGTCTCAATAAGTACAACACGGTAATAGTCATCTCTCTGTGAGATCGAAAAATAACGATTGGAAAAAGTGTTCACGGTGCAATGCTCAAAGGGATAAATAGACAATTTCATAATGGACTCCTCCAATGGGCACGAATGCCTCAATCAATGTAATTCCATCCATTATGGTGCGGTCCCAATGGTCCAATGGTGAACGTTCCGACAATAACTTCATTTATAGATGTTCTGAAGCATCATTCTAATGGTCGAGACACCTCCAACGGTCATATCGCTTCACCGTGGTGAAGTGCCAGTCGATGTTGTTCTACTATTCCGGTGAGGTTCACGTTCTACAAGATTTTCATCTTCTCTGGAACCTCCTGCAATTGTTCTATCTTTTCTTTCTTCTTACTGAGCTTCCTTTCTTTTTTTCCTATGATATGAGTCACTGGGTTCCTCTTCCCATTTTGATTCTTTCCTACTCTTCACATAGTAACTTCACACTATTGAGTATCTTTCACAAGATTTCAGGATAATACTTCTTTTCTTACTCTACTCTCCTGCATGGATAAGTTCTTAAAGTATTCCTTCTTTATTTTAACTTCCATAGATAGGTCTCTGGTAATAATTTGCTTCGACTTGTCCTCTTTTTCTTATATTAAGCGTGCTATTCTCCTAGCCATGAAATCCTATAAGTCTTTCTTTTTATGTTCTATAGCTTCTTCTTCTTCTTTCCTTCGGATCTGATCTTTATCAATCCATGTCTTTCCTAACAAAAGTGCAAAATGAGTGTTGTTCTCAACAAACTTAATGACCTCAAATTCTTCTTCTGTTGATGCTCCATGAGCACTCATAACTACATGGGTAAGTATTCCGCATAGGGTTATCAACTTTCCTTTAAACAATCCTATTCCTCCTAGTGAAGGAACCATAGCAGGATTTCCCAAAATCTCCCATGTTCTTTCTGTCATAATATTCACCTATGTTTCTTCATCCAATACACAGTCTATGTCAAAGTCTCATATTCTTGTTTATATGCACTCTTTCTCTTTTAATATATTTGATAAACTAATGTCTATGTGATCATTCAATGTTTCTTTCATCTTCAATAATATAGTCTTTGATTCTTTCTGGTTCTTGAGCATATTCTTAGTCTTTTGACCTTCCTCATGGTTTTCTTGTCTCATGTTCATCTTTTCAACTTTAGAAATCATTCTAGGTCAATCTAAAAATTCATGTCCAATAGCCTTACAACAAAGGTAAATAGGACCTCGACCACGACATTCCTTAGAAAGATGTTCTGGTCTTATGCAACTATAACAAAGAGTCAATCTTCTCTTTCTTTTAAATGATCCACAGCCCTTCATGTACTCCGCACTGGGATCACAGTGCTGAACCTGCAAAAAAATATTTCTAGGACCTTATCCACTTGTTAGTCCAAAAATTATTTCTATGCATAGGGATAACATATCTTTCATTATTTCTTTCAAATCTATTCATATCAAGTCTTCTTTCTTCTAGTTGTGCCCTAGTTTTCAGACTAGGATAAAATCTATCAAACATACCTAGATCCATTCTTTCGAAACAAAAAATTCCACTTATCTTACCTTTATCAGAGCACAAAGCTTTTCAAGTCAAGTAGATTACTCTGCACTACAATAGCAGATCTACGCACAAATCTTTCTTCTTTTCTTTAGTTCCTAGCAATCACAGTTTCAAGTCCCAACAATGGAACCATTTGTTGGCATAGGGGAAAACCCAGGCTTCAATGCTTCAACAACGCACCAACAAAACCCTAACTATCGACCCTTTCGGCAACACCTGCGAAGCAGATGAAGTCTCACCTGAGGTTGAGGCAGGGGGGGTTGCAGGACTCAAGTTTCTACAACCTAGATGGGACACAGATATGTGATTACAATAATTAACAAAGCACTTAACAGTTAACATTCATTATCATTTAACCCTTACTCACATCGCATGTAAAACCCTAATTACAGAGCAGCGCGGTATTCAACAAGATCTAACACATCCAAGCACTTAGCACATAGAAATAGATCAGATCTAGCATTCATTCATATTAATAACCACTAAGCTACTATATGAGATGCATCTAACAAATAGAAAGATGAAAAAACTAAGCATAAATCACATCAATCACACAAAGAAACCATAACACGGGATATACGTGGTCCACCCCCAGTGTGGGGTTACATCCACCAACTCTTCATCTTCTTTATTATCTTCTTTCAATCTTCTCACATGCACAAAGACACAAAACCAACTCTGCACAGGACATGAGATCTGCATGCACCTCGCCAAATCCTCCTTCCCCAATCTTGGCATAGCAAAAATCCTCTTTACAATCACTTACACTCATCTCTGCAAGTTCTCAACACCCAGTATGCACAAATCCATTACAATAACATAGATCAAACTCTTGCACTTAGCACTTTCAGACTAGTCACTACTTCTCACATTGCCTAGCTACTTATTTATACATTACAAAAGGTCCCAAATCATGGGTAAACCCATGGGCCAACATCCCATACCTATTACATAAACCCTAAACCCAAAAAGGCTGGCAAAAAGGGGTGGGATCCCGCGATCTCCACTTCGCCTAGAACTCCGTCTTCAACTAGCTTGTCGAAGTCTCAAAATTGGTCAAACATGACCAGCATTTCCACAAACCCTGGTCAAGGGACAACAATCACTATCACATCAACCAACCTATCATTATCACTGTCAAATCAACCAACCTGTCACTGTAACTATCACATCAACCTGTGACTACCACTGTCACATCAACTAGTCACGGTTAATCTGTCACTGTCACTATCACAGTCACTGTCACTATCACCGTCATTGATATACCATCATTAACTAGATCCACTCACATGGATACCAAAACCATCACCATACCATGTACGTCAACCATATACATCAACTAAGTACCAAAACATGTACTGTACCATGTACCAACCTATACCATACTATGCATCAACCATGCACATCAACCTATACCATACCATGTACATCAGCCACGTACATCAATCATGTACATAAACCTATACCATACCATGCATAAACCATGCACATCAACCTATACAATAGGATATCATCAATGAAGTACCAAGATACCAAGATAACCAAGATGTGCATCTAATCAATGTACTATAACATCACCAAGTGTACCTCAACATGCACCAACATTACCAAAACATGACTCAAGCATTTAAAACAACATCCAATGCATCATGTACCTCAAACCATGTGCCACAAGAATATGTCAACATATATAAACCATGTAGAAAGAAATACCATCAAACATGTACCATATCACTCGTATACCATACAACCAACCATATTCCAAGTATCCAATATGTGTTGTTAACAATGTATTATACCATTACCAAGGTGTACCATTCACAATCACTACCATGACATGCCTCAAGCATGTACCATAAAAACAAAATCCTCAAAACTAACACATAGGAATACCTCTGATCTTGTAGCTGACCTGATACATAGGATTACAGACCTGTATCTCTTCCTCAACTTCGAAAAAAAGAGAATAACATCTTCATCAAACTTTACCTTAGTGTCACAAGACTAGTTTTGGATTAGTCACAAACCCTAAATTTCAACAAGCATAACTATGTACCTGTAATGAATACGGGTTTGAAATTTTAACCAAAGATACTATGACATCGTTCTTCCATCTCCTCAAAATTTCAGGGTGTGCCACTTCTCAGAATATAATTTATAGCAAAAATGGAAAACCTTAATGAATTTTATCTTATTCTGTAGAAAGAACTTGTACAATATTCCCCGCTCTCCATATTTGATATTTGATTCCAAAAATAATACGAATGATACTAAAGTATTTTAATTTCTACTGAAATTGGTCTCACTGAATTTGGATCCTCTATGAAGAATTTATGACTATTTTACCTAAAACGCCTGTATGAGAGTAGTTTTGGGACTATCCAAAAACCTTATCTTACACAGAGTGTATCTCCAAACATACAACAACCTAGAAGATGAAGTTTTTACCACAAGTACCTTGATAGGTATTCTAAACATCCTCCAATTTTCTCTATATGATGCATTATATAAAAAATGTTATAGATAAAATGGTAAGATGACCTTGAAATAACATACCTTAGAACACATCATCACAAGACTTCATCCTGCTTTGGAATTTATCCCTTCTTCACTTCATCTTCCCTCTGAAATTAGCCTCAAATCTCCTTGGTTACCTTAGATAAGAATCACTTTCTCACTTAGATATATATTCAATGAACTTGTGTGTGTGAATGTACTTATGAGTGACTTCTTGGGGTGTATATATACGTTTTCTAAGTAACATATTTCCTTAACTTTAGGGCTTCTTGAACTTTCTTGTTACAACCACTTTACCCTTTCATTAATGAATTCTAACCGTTTAGGGGATTCTTAACTCATCTTCGAGGCTTCCAACT
The DNA here is from genome assembly GCA_009831015.1 of Picea engelmannii. Taxonomy (NCBI): domain Eukaryota; kingdom Viridiplantae; phylum Streptophyta; class Pinopsida; order Pinales; family Pinaceae; genus Picea; species Picea engelmannii. The sequence goes on from ML793567.1 coordinate 116,314, forward strand.
TCATGACCTCATAAATCCTCAAATGTGAGGAATTACGTGATTCTCCACCTACCATTTTAAACAACATGACAAGGACTATCCATCTGAGTGTGTTACCTACATTTACACTATCCTTCATGTCCTTATTCCTCAAACAACTTAGGGATTCATGACCACACATATGGGTTTCTTGTAGACTTCTTAAAATAATCTTCCTTTGAGGGCCATTCTTAGAGATATGCCATACGGGGACCACTTTGGAGACATCTCCAAACACACCCATCACATCTGTTGACATCAATGAAAACCACTGCTTGTTGACATCAATGATTTCCAATTGTCCAACAACATCAATGAAAACAAAGTGTACAACAATATCCCCCTTTGGAATTGATGGAAACATTCATACTCCAACACTCATACTCTACCTATGACCAATGCTCCTAATCTTTCTCTCCTCATGTTTCTCTCTCGCTTTGACATCAATGGAAAAGGGTATCTCCCTTTGGGATTTCTCCCTCTGTCTTCATGCTTCTAATATTTCACTTCTGGTCTTTCTCTTTCTCCTCGTTTGACATCATGGTTAAAATGGTAACTCTCCCTTTTGATATAACTTCTATGAAAAATCTTTCTCTGACTTTTGTTACAAGGAAAATCTCTCTATGTCTAGGGTGAACCACAACAAACAGGTATGACTATAGAAATCGACTCAATTCCAGCATATGTTATATAAACTAATGTTCAAGAGAAGTAAGAAAGAGGCTTAACTCGTCCAAACGTTTGATGATGTCCATCATTGAGCACTTTGACCCAAAGCTTTATACCTGCAAAAAGTTCTTAACAAACAAGAAAAGAAAGAATATAGTGATAATATAATAGGTTAGCACATTAGACAACATAATCCATCAATATACAAAACAAACATGCCCATGGATCATAATACATATATTTGCAAGATATCAATACGAGAAAGGAGTATTTCTATTAATAAATGATAAGCAGAAGTGAAACATTATAGACTTCCGTGTTGGCACGATTCAGAACCAAGAAGCGGAGTTCCTTCCAACTGGGCCTCCACCACTTCAATCCTCCACCAAAGGAAAACTCATATAAGGGATACAAAAAGGTTCTCCATCAATAAGGGAAGAGCTTGGGGGCTGAATATTGTGTTCAGACTTAAAGGACAAAGGGATGCAAACTCAATAATGAAGTAATAATTTCTCCAGAGTAACTTTGCTCTCAAAGTTGAATTCTCTCTCCTTTTCCATAGCTTGGAATTGGCTTATTTATAGCCTTCAAAATGAAATTGAAGGGCCGATTCAAAATGTTTCCAATATATGGAAGGCCAAAGATAAAAGATCTCCTATTGTGACATCAAAAACTGACATTTAATTTTTATTTTCTAGCACAAATCCCGATGTATGTGGGCTATAGTGGAGCAGCTAGCATATATGCTTGTTGTATAGCTTGCAAGGTGCGTATAAGTGGAAAAATATTTGCTTTTGTCTCTGGATTTATCAATCAAGGAAAGTAAGTCTGCATGGGGGAATGTAATAAGGCCCTCTCTACAAGATTGCATAGGGTGAGACAAATCTTTCTATAACAGATGCCCCCTAATGTGTGAGGTCAGAGGAGAGTTTGTGATGGCCGAAATACATTATAAATAACCCAGAAATAGAGTGGTAGAGAACCATCTGGACGAACTCGATCGCTCATTAAATTTTGTACTGAATTTGCATACATGGCTGCCAAAATATATTGCAGATCCATGTGAAAAATATACCAAACAAGTGTCTGTGGCCATGAATAGGAAAATACAAATGTGGTTACATGCTAAAAAGTTGTCATAGTCATGAACAAGGCCCAGTAGTAACCGTCTCAAAACCAATCTGAAGATATATGTATGCCATGGAGTACAATTTGATCTCCCATGATCATTGAAGTCATATAGGTATTGGTCCAATGAAAAGTAAGCAACAACTCAGGAAATATGTGGCCACATAGTGATGTCTTCAAGTATTCTACACAATCTCCCAAAGGTGCAAGTCTACATCATGTGAATAAAGGAGTTGAGGTCGGACACAATGATACATTGTTTGATTAACGATCATTGATGTATACCATTAACAAACGCGAGACAACCTATTGATAATGAAAGTAGGTATCAAGGCACTGAGTACATTCTTAAAAGTGTGAATATAGGAGTCGACATCGAACACCTGAAGAATCCATTGATAAGGAGACATTGATGTATTCCCAACTATCGATGGCGAGAGATCCTGCCACTAATGACTGCAATCCTCAAGGTACTCATAAGACTCTAGGTCCTCTTTCTAGATAATGGGATGATGTCGATGGAAAGAGACCTGCTGAAAGGAGAGAATTGAGGCATCTTTCATAAGTCATCATGAGCTACAAAGAAGGAGCTTCATGATTTGGTGGAAATCGGAAGAAGAACAAGTTCACGAACCAACGACCCTATGCATCTTTTGCGTTTCCCAAGTGCAAGCGGTACACGAAAAAGACCCTCTGAATAGCAACCAATGATGAAAAACTGCTGACAAAGGTGAGGAGACCACCAATAATTTTAATGGAATCCAAGACAATGCACAAATCCGAATGTGTGAATAGATATCTTGTCGTTGAACACAAGGGAAACCACCTAGTTAGAAACCAATTATGAAATGTAGACTGTTGGGTTAAAGGTTACCGACCAATGATGGAAGTAGGGCCAGGGTGCATGATAGGACTAAAGTATCATGTGATTTTGAGACAAATTGAGGGTATGACCGACATGCAAAGTCAAGAGTTCTAAAGAGTGGCCAACATAGGTTGATAAAATTCCTTTGAACAAGAGAAAGAGACATATGGTGGAATCTGGCAGCATAGAACCAATAATAAAATTGTGAGATGCAGGAGGCATCAATGAATTTCTCTGTAGGAACTGGAAGAGTAACTTGTCGGTAGAGAGGACTCTGTAATGAGCTTAACTTCCTAAGGTCATGCTAAACCCAAAATTATGATGAATGTATTCAAATAACTTTGTGCTCTATTCAAAAGTGACATGACTTTTGTTGATATAAGATAATACTCCCTTCCCACCCATATTTTTTTGTTTTTTCATAAAAAATGAATGCTATGATATAGATGAGGAAATGAGTGTCGCAAGTAATCAAAACTAGTTCCAGTAGTGGAACATACCTATGTTCAATGCAGGGAAGTGCATGCGGGAGATGGACACTCGGGGGTTGTTCCCTCCTAGCTATAGGGTGTCAAATTGTGAAGGATATAAACAAGGCTCTGCTTGATTGAGGATGCAAAGTTGTTGAGGAAAACGGTTTATAACACAAAGCAAGAACCAGGTATAGGATCAATACTGCAAGTAGGGGTATGAGATGCAATCATAAATTAATGCCAAAAAATGTCCTTTTTAGGTCTTTTAGTCTACTTGGTGTGAAAAAGGGATAAACTTGTGCTAAGTAGATGTATTTTTAAATCCAATTTACGAGTATGAAAATGACAAGTTCACTCGACAATATTTTCTATTTTTGGTAATGAGTCGTGTTAGCACTCTGTAAATTTCCAAGAGGTTGACAAAGAAGGAATCCACAAAGGTAACTTATCCAACTGCTTTTAAAGCTGGGATCTAGCCCTTCCAGCTTCAGAGAGGGATCTCTCTATATGATTTAGCTCTGTTTTTAATCTAGATATTAGGCTAGGTAAAAGGAACAAGTATGTTTTGTTGTAAAAGGGTTTATAAATTGGTTGAGACAGTTTACACATCCATTGGGCTATGGGGTCTGTGTCTAATTAAATACAAGAAACAACCAGAAACGCCAAAGAAGACTTTCACAGGGCGAGATAATGCATTCAACTGGATCTTTAATAATTTAAATGGTGGACAGAAGAAAAGATGAGAAAGATCATTCAATCAAGAAGCAGTTAAGAATTCCTTAATTGAAAATCTTAGAAGATTAACATTTAAATCCTTTAAAGTCGGAAACAGGGTATCTAAGATAAATCCTGCAACATACGTTACTTTTAAAGATTAGTTTCAGAAAACATTATGAGCACTAAGAGAGAAAAACATTCAACTAATGGAAAAAACGTCACCAGTGAATACACGCAAGAATCCTGTAAAAATCCTTCCTCTTTATTAATGGTCGATCTCTTAAAAAATATTACAGTTTGATAGCAATAGGGTGTGCGAATCAACAACCCTCAATACTTCGAGAGTTGAAGTATTTATAATTCAAATTACAAACGTTCCTGTCATAACTGATCAGGACGTGCTCATTCTATTTTTAGTCTAACTACCTTAACTAATCAAAAACTGTTTGATGACTCAGTACAACTGCATGCAGTATTTCTGGGGTACGTCGTTGGCGAGGTGCCTTTGCATCCTCTTCTGACTGGACAGGTGACTGGATGGTGACAGCTCATCTGCTAATCTAGTAGATCACAAAGTTCTTCCCCTCTGAGATGATTTGGCACTGTGACTTTAAGTAATCTCCGATACACTTCATCCATGTCTGTATACTTGGTAAATGTAGGCTTGACGATGAATATGTGCTTAATCTCATGTTGGATACTAATGTCCAACTGCAGGGCATCCATGAATGCTTTCCCTGTGATGCTCCCTTGTATCCCTGCAAATTTGGAACTAGACACTTCAGTCAACTTCTTCTTGTAATCAGGGAGTGTCATTAATTTGTCATTAATGACCTTGAGACCGGGTAGGCCTTTCCTTTGGAGAACATCTATTTTATTGAAGAAATTATGCACTCCTTGATCCATGACTTGAATCTTTTCCTCAAGCTGAAGCATTAGACTTCTCTTGGTTAAAACCCTTTTTACCTCAAGTATAGTCTATGTTCTATCCTCAATTTTTAATTCTTCAAGTTCCTCTCTAGTCTTGGAATTTAGGAACCTGATGATCTCATTTGCTTGTGTAGACATGTCTCCCAGCTCCACTCTGATTTTTTCAACGGCCTGTTTGCTCCTCTGGAGCAACTCATTTTGTTCGAACATGATTTGAATCATTGGCCAGATTTCATTGATGGACTTGGTAATGTCTGTCCACACAATCTCTTTGGCCTCAGCCAAAGTCTTCCCTGCCATTGTTTGCTTTTGAAGCTGCTGTAACTCCTTCCTGATTTTCTCATTCACCTGCTTTTCTTTAGATAGGATTGTCTGGAAAGAAGCTTTGAGCTCTTGGAGGTTCTCCACTTCCTTCTTAAGCCTGCTGATTTCTGACTCTTGCAGGTTCATCCTCTCCATAGACTTGTCAAGGTCTATTGTTCCTTCTGGTAGTGACACTGGTGTTGCAGACGGTATCACTATCACTGTTGTTGTGCTCAAACCTGCAATTGGGATAGCACTCAATGGAATACCTTCCATTGGCTTCGTCTGTTCTTTCTCCTTTAGAAGTCTTTCCATCTCAGCCTCCATCTCTTTTAGCTGAGCATTCTGCTCCATGAGTAACTTTAACATCTCATCCCTTTCACCTTCTTTTTCTGCTATCTCTTTTGCCCGTGAGTCATCTGTGGGCGGGAGCTTTAGCTGTTTTCTTAAGGATGCAATGTCAACATTTTTCTTTTTAATCATCTCTTCAGCAGCCTTCACATTTGAAGGGTCGTAGCCGATCTTGATGACCAGCTCTTCCAACGTCTTAATTATGTTGTCTTTAGAAAAATATGATATCTTTTCTAGCTAAGTTGTGTTTGAGCGTTGTTCAATGACACCTGAAATTTTGTTGCAGAAGCTGTAGCGTGTGCCAATGTGTGAAAAACCATCTCCCCTGTTTGTTTATGCAGATCCATCTGATCTGCTGGATGTACATCTTTTGCTTGGAACTCGAAAGTAGCCCTTTTGTAATCTGAGATTACTTTGGGATACGGTACCTGTGCTTGTAGATAAGCCATATGCATCCTACCCTTTTCTGTGTCAAATGCCGAAAGAAGTCTATGCTGAGCTGTGGAAGATTGCTTCCGAAATTGGGCGTAGGTGCTGCTAGTGAGGGTCTGGTTCTTTTTCTTGATCAATTCGTACTTTTCAAAAATGCCAAATTTGGGCACAGTCTTGCTTTGCTGAGTATCCAGGGGAGAATCTGTGGATTTCTTCGGTATAGATTTTGCGATTTCCTTATGCTGGCTCGAAATGAAAGGTGGCGTGACTGGATTGACCCCTGTGGTGGATACTATGGTAGTTGGGGCTTCTTGTTCTATCGTCGCGCCCGGCGTTGAAACTGTCTTTAACTTTTTGGTGTGAATCTGGAACTCTTTTGCTGACACCTCTCTTACAGGAGACGACGACTCTTGTCGGGGCCTCTTCTCCTTGGGAACCTGAGGTGTGGTAGTGGGAGGTACACTCATCGAGGGTCTACTTCACCCTGTTGTTCCACATCTATCAAAGTATCAGGCATCCAAACTGTTTGATTTGCAAATTTCTCGATCTCTGGCTTGGACTCATGAGCATATGGGACATTCTTATTTTTCACTCTCATTTCTGAGATGATCCCGCATGGATCATAGTGCCAGGTGAAACTTGTGAAGAATTTCATATCCTTCAACATTCTATCTGCTTCTTCCCCTGCACCTCGACTATTGCAGATAAAAGAACCTATCTGCCCTTTGATCCTCAATTGTTGTTTCTTTTTTAAGGAGAGAAAATGAATATCATCTGAATTCATTATTTGTCTAATATATTCTAAGGAAAAAATACTTACCGGCACGTATTGAGGTAGCTTGTATGGTGCCAGCTCGCACCCGAAAACTCTGATTTCGGTATGGTTCTGATATAAGTACCAATCTCCTGTCTTCGCGTTGTCTGAGAGATGCAAAATTCTCTGGACTTCATCATTTATTCGTGGCTTAGGTCTGCAACTCAACATGCTAACCACCATGTGGTAAAACTAGTCAATGAAAGCTTTGAAGTCGTATTCAGCAGAGTTATGCTTCAGAAGAGAAGTCCATGCTGTGACCGGTTGGGGCCTTCCGTCTGCGTCCATCTTCTGCATGGAGAAACTGAATTTGTCGACCTGGAAGTAGACGAACATGTATGCTAGTATGGAAGAATATCTGAACATACCCTCTGTGTCGAAATTCATGAATTGTTCGTGAATATTATCGGCCAAGAAGGTGTTGTAGTCAAACTGCGTTGTGGGCTTTTCATCGTTTGAGAAAATGGATAGAAAACCCAGGATGGGCTCATCTACCCATTGGTCAGAATAGTAACCAAGCAGGGCACACAGGGAAGAAATGATTTGATTTCCTTTGGTGGAGAAAAGGGAAGAAGGGTAAGGGGGATTGGTTGAAGGGAGTGGAGCAGAGGTGGGGAAGAACAGCTCGAATATCTGAGCTCTCTCAGGAAAGGTCATTTTCTGATATAACTCGGTGAGGATTTCTAAATTGAATGGGGATGCAGATTCAACACGGGGAACTTGCATCATCTGGTCAATATCTTCAGGAGTAATGAAGAAAAGGACGTCTCCGGATGAAGAGACGATGGCCTTCTGGTCAGGGACATAGTGGGCTTGGCATTTCAGCGCAAATTTCGGAAAGTGATGTATTTGGGGGAAAAGGTACAGCGGAAAATTTGACTCCCAGAGTCCAATTTCATCGCTTTGATCCAAGAATACCTCTCGTAACCATGACTGGAGGTCTGAAAAATTGAATTCGCAGATGGTATCTGCGATCAATCGATCTTTATCGACCAAGGGGATTTTTTCCAGGTCGACGGGAGGAGGAAGAAAAGGATTCTCCTCTCCCTCTTCTAGTCTTGGCTTTGACACCATTTCAGCTACAGTACCTGCAATAAACACGATGTTAGTGGGGTAGCCAGACTGGGGGTAGACTGGTTGTGGATGAAGGTGGCGGAAAAAATGAAGGAGACGTAAGAGTAAAATTTTCTGGTGCGACGGACGAATAGTGCATGAAGAGGGAAAACGATAGTTTTATTTAAAACTGGGTCGGTTGGGCACGGGAAAATGGTCAGCATGACAACGGATATATTATCCAGTTATTAATTAACAACGGGCCACTTGGGGGTGATATGGCAGGTGACGGTGGCCCAAGCATACGGATGGTTGACATGGCTGCTAGGGATTGGAGGTGAAGTGAAGTGAAAGTCGCCATAAGGGGCTGGTCATGAGTGAGGGACTTAGGTACTGACAACTGGGACTGACAGCAGTTATGGGATGAGACGTGACCCAAAGAGCAAGTGGGACAAATGGACTCAATGGAGGATGACGTTCATGAGTGACGGGTGGTCAGATAGCATGTGGGTGATAGGACGCGTAGACCAATAGGACAACGCCACATGTAACAAGGGGCCCGTCGAAAGGAATATTCATTCCGGACCCCCCCCCTTTGATTAACAACAGAACACTAGGGGGGTTCTGAAATCCATCGTGAGCCATAGATCTACGCGCTTACTTCCTGGCCGCAGATCTTAGTGCGCTCCTTAATACTCATTCTGGACCCCCCCCCCTCCATTAAAGGCAGAACGGAGGGGGGGGTCCGGAATTCGATGTGAACCGTGGATTAAAGCGCTTTGTTCTGGGCCGTCCAGATTTGCGCCCAAGTTATTACCAATTCCGGACCCCCCCCACTCCGTTAAAGGCAGAACGGAGGGGGGGGGTCCAGAATCCAATGTGGGTCGTGGATTCACACGCTCTTTTCTGGACCGTCCAGATCTGCGTAAATATTATCACCGATTCCGAACCCCCCCCCCCCTTGGTTAAAAGTAGAACACTAGGGGGGGTCCGGAATGCTCTGTGATCCGTTGATCGAAGCGCCATGATCTGGACCATTGGAAAGTGAATGTAACATAAATCATGAGTGGAGAAATGTGAGCTTGGGTAAAAACTTAGGATAAATCATTTTATGGGTTTTTCTTCAGGTTACAAAGAGATACCACCATGGGGTTTCGAACAAACTATTCTTAGGCATTTGGGACATGGTGTAACATATTTATTAATCTGTTTTCATGGGTGAAAAGAATGAAACAACTAACCTACATGCTAATCCTATCTCCCTAGGACAATTAACCCAGATTAAACTATTGGGTTAAGAAATTTCTCTATCTAAGGGCTATCTGACTAGGATTAGATAGTCTGGTCATATTTATTCACTACTCTAACCTAAGGGTTGTCTGACCAGGATTAGACAGTCTGGTCAGATTTATTCACTAACCTATCAACATTGAAAATTTAAAAGAACTTGGTCATGCTTGAAAGGTATGGCAAGTCACTATTATTGCATGGGGATTTTCTTTTCAATTCTTTTATGCCCTCTTTTATTTTTCTTTTCTTTTTTCCTTTGTCTTTCTTTTTCTTTCTTCTTCTTTTTTTTTTCACAAATTATTTGAAGAATGAAATATCATTTGTCAACAAAATCACCAGACACAGATAATATCCAAGTCATCGACTGATTCCCATAATTTATGGGGTGATAACAACGGCTCCACCTGGGGATGGTACTTTCCCTGTTAAGTGCCAAGAATCCAGTTTCCTGTCATTCTGAACATATCTGTCTAGTAGCCTTCATTGGTCTTATTCTAAGGAAAATCTTTTAAAAAACAGTGATCAACAGCTTAGGGCCTTCTCTTCGGGCTTCAACCAACTAACCAATGTTCCTCACTAAAAAATGCAAGTAAAGACTGAAAATTAAAAACTGGTATGTACAATGGAGAGTGAGTTCTTCAAATCTCTTACTGAGGTGGGACATAATGTTTCATCATCCTACCATTCACTGGTGCTCCTGGCAGATCTGACCCATCAGCATTGTTTAACAAAAAGGCATTGTTTCCTCTGAAATATTGGATCATATAGGGTCCTGTCCACAAATTATCAAATTTCCCATGTTTTCCCTTGTCCTCGTTCCTGGCATCCCATCTCAACACCAGGTCTCCTAGTTCAAAATCATCCTCCTTGGTTCGTTTGTCAAAGATATTCTTGATGTTCTTTTGGATGACCTGAGTTTTGTTGAAGACATCTTCTCTAGTCTGTTGCAAATGAATCATCTGATTAATTCATCTCTGGGAGTCATTTGGCTCAGCTTGTATATCCTGAAGTAGTTTCATGACAGGGACTCCCAAAGAAGTTGGGAAAACAACCTCAGTACCATAGACTAGCTGGTATGGTGACATACCAATTGACCTTTTGGTGGTCAGTCTATCTGCCCATAAAGCAAATATCAACTTATCATGCCATGACTTTTTGTTCTCCTGCAATGTTTTCTTGATGATATTTACCAAAGTTTTGTTTGAGGACTCTGCCAACCCGTTTCCCTGAGGGTAATAGGCTGTGGAATTCCCCAAGCCAATTTGGTAACAGTTGTAGAAATCTATGAGCTTCTTCGACCGAAAGGCAGCTGCATTGTCAGTAATAATCTTTCTAGGACAACCAAAACGAGACAAAATATTATTTTCAAGAAATTTGGTAATAACAGAGTCAGTTGCTTGCCTCCTTGGCATAGCCTCAATCCATTTGGTAAAATAATCAATGGCAGTAAGAATCCACCTATGTTGGCCTGAAGACAGAGGGTGTATTTCTCCAATGAAATCGAGTCCCCATTGCTGGAAAGGAGCCTCAACTGAAATTGGTTTAAGAGGTAAAGGAAGGAGCTTCCTTTTGCCTTCAAACAGTTGACACTGGTGGCATGTTGTTACCTTCTGATGCACATCTGCGAACAGGGTGGGCCAGTAAAATCCAGCTCTGAGTATTTTGTTGGTTGTAACCTTCCAGTTCAAATGGCCACCACATTCTCCTGCATGAAACTCCTGCAACACTTTATCAGCTTCGTCTTTCAGTAAACAATTTAAAAGAACGCCTGCAGGGTCTTTCCAATACAAATTTCCTTCTAGAATACAAAATTTCAATGCCTTCAACTTTAGAAATCTAGCTTTAGTCTTAGTTAAACCAGGGGGAGCTTGTAAATTTTGTAAGACAAATATAAGGTCTGCATACCATGGAGAGTTGAGAAATACCTCTCTAACGTTTGGAGTCGCCATCTCACCCTGTTCATCTGCAACATCTAGAAAATTAATGTCAAGGGCCTGGAAGTTAGATTCAGCCATCAATTTAGCAAGACCTTGGCCTTTGATTAGTTTTGTGGGATTAATCTCTATATCGTATTCTAGAATGACTGCAATCCATTTTCCCCTTCTTCCATCAGGGTTGTCCCGTGTCAAGATATCTTGTACTACTGCGTTCGGAACATAAGCTATGGTGTGTGAATGGAGAATGTAGACCCTGAAGTCCTTTATGGCTTTTACCAAGGCAAAAGCCTGCTTCTCCATGATTTTGTAATTCAGGGAAACATCTCTTAAAGCTTTGCTGAAGAAAGCTATGGGCTATTCATGCCCTTCATTGTTCTTCTGTAGTAGTACTACTGCTATAGTATGTTCTGAGGTGAAAGAAAACAGATAAAAATCTTTAGTGAAATCAGGACTGATCAGAACTGGGGCCTCTGTGAGTGCTTGTTTTACTTGTTCGAAGGATTGTCTAGCCTCAGAGTCCCATTTTATTTTTGTGTCCTTTTTAAGCATGTTTGTAATGTTTCGAAGTAGTTCGACTAGATTGGGAATGAATCTTCGTAGAAAGTTAATTTGTCCGATAAAAGACTGTAGTTCTTTGAGGTTTCTTGGGTGTTCTACTTTCAGTGTGGCCTCTATTCTGTTGGGGTCAATCCTGATTCCCTCTTTAGAGATGATGTGTCCCAGCAGTTTACCTTCTTCTAACCCAAAGAGACACTTCTTAGGATTTAATGAAATCCCAAACCTTCTACATTTCTCGAAGACTCCTCTAAGGTGTCGCAGGTGTTCATCATCAGATTTGGAAAACATAGTCACATCATCTAAGTAAACGACAATAAACTTGCCAGATTCTTCCACGAAGGCGATATCCATGGCCCTATGAAATGTGGCTCCGACATTCATCAGACCGAAAGGCATCTTCACGTACATGAAAGTGCCCCATGGTGTGGTAAAAGCAGTTTTATCTTGATCGTCAGGGTGAACTAGGACCTGGTTGTAACCTGAGAAACCATCTAGCAGAGATATCCTACTGGACCCGACCACTCTTTGCAGGAGATGGTCCATTTTTGGTAATGGGTAATTATCTTTCAGGGATACTTTGTTCAGATTTCGAAAATCAATACAGAGTCTGATTTCCCCGGTCTTCTTCCGTGTAGGGACTAAATTAGAAACCCATTTAGAGAAACGTAGCGGGACTATGATCTTGGCATCATACATCTTCTTGATTTCTTTTTCTATTAGAGGGAGCAACTTGGGATTTATCCTCCTAAGTTTATGTCTAAATGGTTTTTGGTCTTCCTTTATGGGAATTCTATATTGTATGATGCTGGTATCATAGGCTTTCAAATCTTCATAGCCCCAGGCAAAAACGTCTGAATACTCTTTGAATAGCTCAATGTACTTAAGCTTTTGTTTTGGGGGTATTGATTTGGACAGTTTGACCATCCTAGGTTTTTCCTCAGTTCCTATATTACAGTCTTCTACCTCTTGTCCATGGGCTTCTATTTTGGGTTTCTTAGCTACATCGTTACTGTCAAACAAATCTTCTAAAGGGACGAGACCTCTGGGTAAAACATTGCTTTTCAATTGTAAAACATCGGCCTCCATTTCGTCATCCTCTAAATTTCCTGAATCTATTGTATCTACCGTATTTACAGTATTCACACTATCTATGTCAAATTTAGAACTATTTACATTCTCATTTTCATTTTCTAAATCTATATTTGTACATTCAAAATCGTTCTTGCATTGCAGAAAATCCTCTATTTGATCATCATTTCCAAACACTTGCCAGTACCTGATATTATCGGGAACTGTAGGTCTGCATTTAACTTCGACAGTGTATGGGCGAGTTTGGCGGAAAGGGATTTTGCAGGAGGCTGCTGACGTGGCCAATCCGTCGGCCAGAATATTCTGTCCTCTCGGCATTACCTGCAAGTCAACCTCATTAAAACACTTCAAAGCATCAAGAAAAGCATTCCTGTAGGCTCTAAGGCATGGGTGTTTAGCGGCATATTCCCCTTTAATTTGCTTAATTATTAATTCAGAGTCACCCCTTACCATTATCTGCTTAGCACCAACCTTTTTCAACAGCTTCGGACTGAGCATTAACGCTTCATACTCGACAACGTTGTTAGTGCAATGGAAATTTAGTTTGTAGGAATGATTTTCTGAATACCTGTTTCGATGATTATGCAACCAGATCCCAGCTCCTGCTCCTTCTTTACTCACAGCTCCATCAAAATCCATACTCTAGAAATCGGCGGGGAATTATTCAGTGATTTCGTTTTCCATCTTTGCTACTTCACCTATTTCTGGATCTTCATCTTTACTAGATACTTCTTCCATCAACTGAGTATCTTATTCTTCAGTATCACCATCATTGTATAAGATGAACGAATCTAAATCGGAATGATCAGAGTAAAGGGGATAATTATGTGGTTTCTCCTGGCTACTGACCATGTACTTCATCATTGTTTCTCTGTATAACCTTCTCTGTTGCCCAAACACTGGGATAGTGGCGTAAGACATATCTAGCTGCAGGGTTCCTTTCAACTTAGCTCCCCAAGATCTGGAGAGAAACATTCCATACTTAGGTGGGATGTTTGCAACCACTACGTCCATTACCATGCTTTTTGAAGGGATTTGAACCAGGGTGATGCATAGGTCTTTGATTAAACCAATACACTTGACTTTGCTGGAGTCAAATGAGTGTAAGTCCTTGTATGGTCTGGTGACCTCCAGTCCCAGTTTTTCCATTACTACTTTAGGCATCAGGTTATGTGAGGCACCTGAGTCCAGCATAGCGTTATGTAATATCAAGTCGTGTATGTTTAAACTGATGTAAAAGGGAGCTACGTCATCGGTATTGTCTCGACCGTCTACTTCAGGTCCGAAAAGAAGTTTGGGATGATCCTCGGTAAGGTTCAAAGTGTCTGAATGGGTTACTGATCCAATAGTTAAGGCCTTTGTGCCTATGTCAGGTTCGATGTCCAGTGCTTTTATTACTTGTGAACGATACCCATCTCAGTTCATCAACTCTGTAAGTGGGATGGGAATCTTTATTTTTTCCAATTCTCCTTCAAGACTAAAGGGTGTAAGAGTTATGCCTTGGCTCATCAGTTCTGATTTGTCTGCCAGGTTCTTCAGCTCAGAAGTACTTGGCGGGTTAACATGTGAAGCATCAGGTTGTGATGGTCTTTTCAGAATGGTGATATTTTTCTTCAACGGAGGGTCAGCTTTATTCTTCTCAGGAATCTTATCAGTAGTCTTTTCAGTAGAAGGTTCAGGGATTTTCTTGGATTCAATTGTCTTCTGTGTTTCAGTCATCTTCTTAGATGAGGCCCCTTCTATCTTTGAACCCCCTTCTATCTTCTTGCTGCACAGATTATACTGCTTGTGTACCTCCAGAATAGCATTCTCAAAGGCCTGTTGTCCCTCATCTTCGGTTTCCTCATCTTCGGTTTCCTCACTTACCTTTGTTTGATTTAGCAGAAAAAGTTCCTGCTCTTCTTGAGTAAGAAAAATGGCCTCATTGTCGTGAATGCCCATAAGGTTAATGTGAGTGTCCTCCAATTCTTCAATCACGTCTCCCCCTTCATCATCATAGTTTTCCTGTAGAGGAGGTCTGATCGGCTGATCTGGGCCTCTCTGTTCTCTTTGATCTCTAGGATCTCTCTGTCTGATCTGAGGAGGGCTTCTTCTGAAATTGGGGTTCCGAATCTGAGGAGCAGGTGTGTTGTCTCTCGGAGGATTTCTGTCTGAAATACTCATTCTTTCTATAAATAATTTAAATGATCTGACTACAGAATCCAATTTTGAATCGGTGTTTGACGTGGAAGGTTCTTCTTTGATCGTGACTCTCCTTTCCATCCTTTGACGGGCCCGTTTTGCCAACAGATTGGCCTCCACACTGATAGCACTCTTCTGCATGTCCTCTAGGGTGGCATCATTTCATTCTCTTAATTGGTATGACATGTCAGCATCAAATCTGTCAGGGAATTTAATCAAAGCCAGGCCTTGGGGGGGTTTGATTTCAGTGGGAATCGCATTGTACAGGTTGTTAAAGCGGGTGCAATAATCTTGTACTATCTCACCTTGGTTTCTTTTTATATTCTCGTATTCTGACAGTATCTGGAGAGGGTTTTTCTTTACCTCCCATCTATCAAGGAAACTTCTCTGGAATGCAACAAGGTCAGGAACAGAGGTGGCGGGTAAATCTTTGAACCATTTCTTGACGTCTCCCGTCAGACTCTGGGCAAACAATCACATTTTCACGTCCGCCTCATCAACTTCTTGTAAGTCAAAGTAATCGTTCATTTTGTCTACATGTTGTTGGGAGTTTAACGGTCCGGTCACATCGAACTGTGGAAGTCTTGTTTGGTAATCTTGGGGCATGGCGTGTAAAGGCGCAACCAAGACTAACGGGGCATACCGAGCTACCATGATGGGTGGAGGAGGTTGAAGAGTAACCTGGATGGTAGGCGATGTAGAGACTGAAGATGAAGGTGAGGAGGGACTGCACGGCACTGAGGTGGTGATTTGCAATTTAGTCGTGGGAGACAAAACTTCTGGGGTTCGGGGTTGCAACACACTTGGATCAAAAACAAGTCCTGACACAAAACTGTCGGACCGTGTTCTAACCATACTTCGAGGTGGAAAGGTATCAAGATCAAGGTTTTGAGGAGTAATGGGTTTTCCTGAAAAGGAAGGTGACTTATGCAGGGAAGTATGACTCCCTGAGCCAGCAGCTGAAGCCTTTCACCTGAGAAAATGCTCGGGGTTATCTATCGCTATTGAGAGTTCTGGGTTGGGATGAGATCTAGTGTGAACTTTCTTGGAAGCCAGAACTATTTTTTGATTTATATATATATATTTTTTAATTTCGTGAGTATGAAAATAATATATACAAAGTTTAATCAACATCTAAACATTACTTTCTTCTCAGAATCAAACGTTCTTTTGGGGGAAAGAATACGTGAAAATTGTCAAATTTTAGTTCTTCCCCAGTGGAGTCGCCATTATGTTAGCACTCTGTAAATTTCCAAGAGGTTGACAAAGAAGGAATCACAAAGGTAACTTATCCAACCACTTTTAAAGCTGGGATCTAGCCCTTCCAGCTTCAGAGAGGGATCTCTCTATATGATTTAGCTCTGTTTTTAATCTAGATATTAGGCTAGGTAAAAGGAACAAGTATGTTTTGTTGTAAAAGGGTTTATAAATTGGTTGAGATAGTTTACACATCCATTGGGCTATGGGGTCTGTGTCTAATTAAATACAAGAAACAACCAGAAACGCCAAAGAAGACTTTCACAGGGCGAGATAATGCATTCAACTGGATCTTTAATAATTTAAATGGTGGACAAAAGAAAAGATGAGAAAGATCATTCAATCAAGAAGCAGTTAAGAATTCCTTGATTGAAAATCTTAGAAGATTAACATTTAAATCCTTTAAAGTCGGAAACAGGGTATCTAAGATAAATCCTGCAACATACGTTACTTTTAAAGATTAGTTTCAGAAAACATTATGAGCACTAAGCGAGAAAAACATTCAACTAAGGGAAAAACGTCACCAGTGAATACACACAAGAATCCTGTAAAAATCCTTCCTCTTTATTAATGGCCGATCTCTTCAAAAATATTATAGTTTGATAGCAATAGGGTGTGTGAATCAACAACCCTCAATACTTCGAGAGTTGAAGTATTTATAATTCAAATTACAAACGTTCCTTTCATAACTGATCAGGACGTGCTCATTCTATTTTTAGTCTAACTACCTTAACTAATCAAAAACTATTTGATGACTCAGTACAACTGCAAGCGGTATTTCTGGGGTAGGCCGTTGGTGAGGTGCCTTCGCATCCTCTTCTGACTGGACAGGTGACTGGATGGTGACAACTCATCTGCTAATCTAGTAGATCACAAAGTTCTTCCCATATGAGATGATTTGGCACTGTGACTTTAAGTAATCTCTGATACACTTCATCCATGTCTGTATACTTGGCAAATGTAGGCTTGACGATGAATATGTGCTTAATCTCATGTTGGATACTAATGTCCAACTGCAGGGCGTCCATGAATGCTTTCCCTGTGATGCTCCCTTGTATCCCTGCAAATTTGGAACTAGACACTTTAGTCAACTTCTTCTTGTAATCAGGGAGTGTCATTAATTTGTCATTAATGACCTTCAGACCGGGTAGGCCTTTCCTTTGGAGAACATCTATTTTATTGAAGAACTTCTGCACTCCTTGATCCATGACTTGAATCTTTTCCTCAAGCTGAAGCATTAGACTTCTCTTGGTTAAAACCCTTTTTACCTCAAGTATAGTCTCTGTTCTGTCCTCGATTTTTAATTCTTCAAATTCCTCTCTAGTCTTGGAATTTAGGAACCTGATGATCTCATTTGCTTGTGTAGGCATGTCTCCCAGCTCCACTTTGATTTTTTCAATGTCCTGTTTGCTCCTCTGGAGCAACTCATTTTGTTCGAACATGATTTGAATCATTGGCCAGATTTCATTGATGGACTTGGTAATGTCTGTCCACACAGTCTCTTTGGCCTCAGCCAAAGTCTTCCTTGCCATTTTTTTCTTTTGAAGCTGTTGTAACTCCTTCCTGATTTGCTCATTCACCTACTTTTCTTTAGATAGGCTTGTCTGGAAAGAAGATTTGAGCTCTTGGAGGTTCTCCACTTCCTTCTTAAGCCTGCTGATTTCTGACTCTTGCAGGTTCATCCTCTCCATAGACTTGGCAAGGTCTATTGTTCCTTCTGGTAATGACACTGGTGTTGCAGACGGTATCGTTGTCACTGTTACTATTCTCAAAACTGCAATTGGGATAGCACTCAATGGAATGCCTTCCATTGGCTTCGTCTGTTCTTTCACCTTTAGAAGTATTTCCATCTCAACCTCCATCTCTTTTAGTTGAGCATTCTGCTCCATGAGTAAGTTTAACATCTCATCCCTTCCACCTTCTTTTTCTGCTATCTCTTTTACCTGTGAGTCCTTTGTGGGCGGGAGCTTCAGCTGTTTTCTTAAGGATGGGATGTCAACATTTTTCTTTTTAATCATCTCTTCAGCAGCCTTCACATTTGAAGGGTCGTAGCCGATCTTGATGACCAGCTCTTCCAACGTCTTAATTCTGTTGTCTTTAGAAAAAGATGATATCTTTTCTAGCTTAAGCTGCGTTTGAGCATTGTTCAATGACCCCTGAAATTTTGCTGCAGAAGCTGTAGCGTATGCCAATGTGTGAAAAACCATCTCCCCTGTTTGTTTATGTAGATCCATCTGATCTGATGGATGTACATCTTTTGCTTGGAACTCGAAAGTAGCCCTTTTGTAATCTAAGATTACTTTGGGATCTGGTACCTGTGCTTGTAGATAAGCCATATGCATCCTACCCTTTTCTGTGTCAAATGTTGAAAGAAGTCTATGCTGAGCTATGGAAGACTTCTTCAGAAATTGGGCATAGATGCTGCTAGTGAGGGTCTGGTTCTTTTTCTTGATCAATTCGTACTTTTCAAAAATGCCCAATTTGGGCACTGTCTTTCTTTGCTGAGTATCCAGGGGAGAATCTGTGGATTTCTTCGGTATAGCTTTTACAATTTCCTTATGCTGGCTTGAACTGAAAGGTGGCATGACCGGCTTGACCCCTATGGTGGCTACTGTGATAGTTGGGGCTTCTTGTTCTATCTTCATGCCCGGCATTGAAACTGTCTTTGACTTTTTGGTGTGAATCTGGAACTCTTCTGCTGACACCTCTGTTACAGGAGACGACGACTCCTGTCGGGGCCTCTTCTCCTTGGGAACATGAGGTGTTGTAGTGGGAGGTACACTCGTCGAGGGCACCTGTTGTTCTACTTCACCCTGATGTTCCACATCTATCAAAGTATCAGGCATCCAAACTGTTTGATTTGCAAATTTCTCGATCTCTGGCTTGGACTCATGAGCATATTGGACATTCTTATTTTTCACTCTCATTTCTGAGATGATCCCGCATGGATCATAGTGCCAAGTGAAACTTGTGAAGAATTTCATATCCTTCAACATTCTATCCGCTTCTTCCCCTGCACCTCGACTATTGCAGATAAAAGAACCTATCTGCCCTTTGATCCTCAATTGTTGTTTCTTTTTTAAGAAGACAAAATGAATATCATCTGAATTCATTATTTGTCTAATATATTCTAAGGCAAAAATCCTTACCGGCACGTATTGAGGTAGCTTGTATGGTGCCAGCTCGCACCCGAAAACTCTGATTTCGGTATGGTTCTGATATAAGTACCAATCTCCTGTCTTCGTGTTGTCCGAGAGATGCAGAATTCTCTGGACTTCATCATTTATCCGTGGCTCAGGTCTGCCACTCAACATGCTAACCACTGGCTAGTAAAACTGGTCAATGAAAGCTTTGAAGTCATATTCAGCAGAGTTACACTTTAGAAGAGAAGTCCATGCTGTGACCGGTTGGGGCCTTCCATCCGCGTCCATATTCTGCATGGAGAAACTGAATTTGTCGGTCTGGAAGTAGACGAACATGTATGCCAGTATGGAAGAATATCTGAACATACCCTCTGTGCCGAAATCCATGAATTGTTCGTGAATATTATCGGCCAAGAAGGTGTTGTAGTCGAACTGCGTTGTGGGCTTTTCATCGTTTGAGAAAATGGATAGAAAACCCAGGATGGGCTCATCTACCCATTGGTCAGAATAGTAACCAAGCAGGGCACACAGGAAAGAAATGATTTGATTTCCTTTGGTGGAGAAAAGGGAAGAAGGGTAAGGGGGATTGGTTGAAGGGAGTGGAGCGGAGGCGGGGAAGAACAGCTCGAATATCCGAGCTCTCTGAGGAAAGGTCATTTTCTGATATAACTCGGTGAGGATTTCTAAATTGAATGGGGACGCAGATTCAGCACGAAGAACTTGCATCATCTGGTCAATATCTTCGGGAGTAATGAAGAAAAGGACGTCTCCGGATGAAGAGACGATGGCCTTCTGGTTAGGGACATAGTGGGCTTGGCATTTCAGCGCAAATTTCAGAAAGTGATGTATCTGGGGGAAAAGGTACAGTGGAAAATTTGACTCCCAGAGTCCAATTTCGTCGCTTTGATCCAAGAAAACCTCTTGTAACCACGACTGGAGGTCTGAAAAATCGAAGTCGCAGATGGTATCTGAGATCAATCGATCTTTATCGACCAAGGGGATTATGTCCAGGTCGACGGGAGGAGGAAGAAAAGGATTCTCCTCTCCCTCTTCTAGTCTTGTCTTTGACACCATTTCAGCTACAATACCTGCAATAAACACGATGTTAGTGGGGTAGCCAGACTGGGGGTAGACTGGTTGTGGATGAAGGTGGCAGAAAAAATGAAGGATACGTAAGAGTAAAATTTTCTGGTGCGACGGACGAATAGTGCATGCAGAGGGAAAATGGTAGTTTTATTTAAAACTGGGTCGGTTGGGCGCGGGAAAACGGTCAGCATGACAATGGATATATTATCCAGTTATTAATGGACAACGGGCCACTTGGGGGTGATATGGAAGGTGACGGTGGCCCAAGCATATGGATGGTTGACGTGGCTGCTGGGGATTGGAGGTGAAGTGAAGTGAAAGTCGCCATAAGGGGTTGGTCATGAGTGAGGGACTTAGGTACTGACAACTGGGACTGACAGCAGTTATGGGATGAGACGTGACCCAGAGAGCAAGTGGGACAAATGGACTCAATGGAGGATGACGTTCATGAGTGACGGGCGGTCAGATAGCATGTGGGTGATAGGACGTGTAGACTAATAGGACAACGCCACATGTAACAAGGGGCCCGCCGAAAGGAATATTCATTCCGGACCCCCCCCCTTTGATTAATAATAGAACACTAGGGGAGGTCCGAAATCCATCGTGAGCCATAGATCTGCGCGCTTACTTCCTGGCCGCAGATCTTAGCGCGCTCCTTAATACTCATTCTGGACCCCCCCCCCCCTCCATTAAAGGCAGAACAGAGGGGGGGGTCCAGAATTCAATGTGAACCGTGGATTAAAGCGCTTTGTTCTGGGCCGTTCGGATTTGCGCTTGAGTTATTACCAATTATGGACCCCC
>ML793567.1:138062-157235 GCA_009831015.1 Picea engelmannii
TTGAAGAATGAAATATCATTTGTCAACAAAATCACCAGACACAGATAATATCCAAGTCATCGAATGATTCCCATAATTTATGGGGTGATAACAAGTCGGAAAAGATCTTAACGGAGACTCATGATCTTTCAAATACAATTTATCGAGTGTGAAATGGAAAAATCACTTGGCAATATTTTCTCTTTTTGAAGACTAGATGGAAAAGAGATTAAATTAAACTTGTTTGGGATTCCAGGGGATAAAAGGTTGCATGTTTATGAATGAGAAATGAGGCTCAACATAAATTCAAGTACGAGTTGTGAGGGACTCACGGTCCTTACGAAAAAATATCTGCATGGGAACCAAATGCAGTAGGGGATCTAACTAGGGCACCCATGTTTGGTAAGTCTCTACCACTTGATAACGACACGACTTTATCATAGATGGAAGTTTCTGTGTCGCAACAAATGGGTTCGTACCTAGGGAATAAAGAGCGACAGTTATAGAATAATGCGAACAATGCATAACGGAATGGATACCTATCCTATATGATGGGTAATGAATATACCTTCCCAAGGTGACAAACGATTGACAAAGCACTGAAATCTACAAGAATCCTAGGTTAAAACTTCAAAAACCAACTCGATCCACGTTTGTATTAGTCCATTAGGTGCAAAAAATGGTTTAAACTATAGAAAGTGGGTAAAAATGATTATAAATAGTAATAAAATAAAATATTACTATACCATTTTGATCTTTTACCCAACTAGTGCAAATTGGACCAAAATTCATCCAAGACTCAAATGACAATTGCGGGAGCATCCTTCAATGAAATAAAGAGCCATTTGGATCAAGTAATTCTTGATCTCTTCCTCTTCAATTTCAATGGATTACATTTTTTAATTAGGTTTTAGATTTTTAGTTATTTAAAGTGCAAAGTATAGATTTTGATGTACGTGGGTTGTCCATGACTAGGTCGCATATACGATGAGGTATACGCTCTTGTATTAACTACATGGGGCATATATGGGTCCCTAAATGCGACTGTGTGCAAAGTAAGCCGCGTACAGGCACACAAATGACCAAAATGAAGGGTTCTAACTAAAAATTGTTTTTGACTTTGACATGATGGTGATTGAATGGCGAGAAAGGGAACATGAGGAGGTTGATGCCACTATAGATCGAGATCCGGGGGCCCAAATGGCCTTAAAGTGATGTGGTTTATATAAGTTTTGGGCGCTCAAAGGGATGAGAGGTCAAGTGAGGTTGTTGGAGATGTTGGTGGGTCACTGGGACCTTGCTAGCGAGTGCTTCAATATCGATGGGAAACCATTGAGAATTGAATTAGAGGACATTCACTTTCTAACTGGTTTATCACGTCGGGGGGAGGTTGTGAACCTCAAGTCCCAGGGAGCAGGTAGCAGGATGAAAATAGAAGAATATATCGATGTCCATTGTGTAGTAGGGACTCCTAAGTTAGGGAGTCAAGTCCCTATCTGGGAAATAAACAACCTCATTCTGAAGATCATTGTCCTAGTCTTGACCAAGATCACAGGTTCGGCCTCATTGCACCAAGTGTCGAGGTTGCTCATGTTCTATGTAGTGCAGTGTGTGAGACCCATAGTGTATGATTGGTGTACCTCACTACTGGCCAATATGAAGAGCCAGTTGACAGAGTGTAAACAAGGGGGTAAAATAAATTTTGGGTTTCCCTACATCTTGTGCAGTTTATTTTTTGAGTAGGTTCCAGGTTTGGGACCTAGAGTGGAGATTCTTCCATGGGGACCTCGCGATCCAACCATGGCACGGTGGACTAAAGTGATGAGGTGGTAGGGAGGAGGTAGGGTTCCAACACCCTACAACGAGGACTTTTTCTACTGGTGGTGGCGATAGGTCATCCCTTTGGATGACTATCCCTATGAGGGGATCGACTTCAGAGTAGATCCAGACATGCCACTTCCACCAGGGTCCACCTACGGTGACATAGGTATGTCAAAAAGTTTTTACATATTTCATTTTTTTGTATTTTTGTATAATTAGGACATAAATGTTTTTCGATGGTGCTTAAGTATTGACTAGACATTTGTGTGTCGTAGACATGGTTCCACAATGACCAGATGGTTTCCCTAGACATCGACGAAGGAACCAGGGAGACGAAGTGGTGGAAGGAGAGGCTGAGAGGGTCCTACAAAACGTGTAGGGAAACCTGTCACATCTGACTCATGGGATACCCATGGTCCAGGTAGAGGATCTTCCTAAGGCCATGTAGTGACAGGTGGTTGGTGTACCCAGGGCATGGGTATGACTCTTTCATCATCTCGCAAACGTCATGGTTTGATACCATGACGTGTAAAAGTTCTATAACGAATTCCATGTGAGATAACATCACGTAAAAGTTCTATAACGACGCTATATTCGACCACATTATTCGTGGATGGCCCTAGGAATATGCCTCCTGAAGAAACTAGTAGACCCTTGGGTGAATAAACCACCCAAGTGGTGGAAGACAAGTTCCGTGTGTGACGATTGGACCCGTCTACGAATCCTAAGTAGACTGATGAATTCATTGACATATGTCAACCAAGTGAAAATTCGATTAAAAAAATAGAAGAAGAAAAAGAAAAGAGATGTATACACTAAATTACATTAGTATACATAGATTTCCTCCCAATCTTGGGGCTCAAGCATAGTGTCTTTTCAAGTAGAGCCCATTTCTAGGCTTGATCAAATTATTCCCTTCGTAATATTCTAACTCATAGACCCCTTTTTCTAGAACATGTCGCATGATGTAAGGACCGTGCCACATGGGTTTAAACTTTCCTTCCCCTAGTGGTTCTTTGGCTTGATCATACAAGAGGAACAAGGCACCCTCAATGTACCATTGAGGACAAACAGACTTATCATACTGAACCTTAACACATCGTTTGTTCACCTCAATAGCCATAGAGGCATCTCGACGTTGCTCATCAAGACTCTCTAGGTATACAAGCCGTTGCTCGAGATCAGAAGTGTCAGGTAGGAGCGCGACTAACAACTTAAGAGAAGGGATTTCACATTTAATGGGTAATATTGACTCCACACCGTCTACTAATTGGAAAGGGGAAAATCTGGTGGTAGTCTTGAACGAGGTTCAGTATGCCCAGAGTGAAGGATATAGCATGATGTGCTAGTTGGATTTACTCTAACTGACATTTTTTTACAAAATGGTCTTGAGAGACTTGTTGACGGCCTCTACTTAACTATTTTCCTGAGGATAATAAGGAGAATAATGACCATGTTTAAACCCCAGCTTAGTTGCTAGTTCTTCCATCATCTCATTCTAAAAGTGACTACCATGGTCAGTGACAATATCAGTCAAGATACCGAGCCAGGTGATAATATGATTGAATACAAGGAAGGTTGCAATATTCTCATGGATTTAATTGTAGGCATGGCCTCGGCCCACTTAGTGAAGTAGTCGACGACCACGATAATGTGTTGATGCCCCTTAGTTGAAGTTGGGTTGTAATTGATGAAGTCCACCCCCCACTTGGTGAAGGGACCGATGGTAATGACTGGATGAAGAGGGGCTGGATGTGAGCACATTTTTCGAGTGAACACCTAGTAGGGGTGACACTTCTAAAACACTTCAATACAATATTTAAATATAGTAGTCCAGAAATAACCGACTCGCAAATTTTTTTGGGTTGTCGCAATCTTGAATAGATGACCACCACAAGACCCACTACAACAATCATTCATAATAGACTCAGCCTCTCCATGAGTTAAACAACGACGCAAGATATTGTCTATTCCTCGATGATACAAAGTGTCACCGACGATAGTATATTTCTTATCTTGGTACCTTATACTTCATCGGTCATCTCGTGAGAGATGCTGAGGTAACTTCAAAGTCTGAATATAGAGAGATATGTCTCCATACCAGGGGTCAGACGATGAGACAAGGAAAATGTGTTCATATGTAAATGAATCAACACAAATAATGTCCTCATCTAATCATGGAAAATCATATATTAGCTCTGCAAAGACTAGGGATTTATTGGATTTCACAGAAGTGAAATCGAGATAAAACTGCTGTAAAATGACAATCCATTTATTATATTTTCCCCCTATGATATGCCAGGTAAGGACGTATTGAAATGGATTGACATTAAAAATCATCATAGTCTTAAAAAGTAATATGTAATGACACAAACACTAGACTACGTGAACGACAACCAAAGCTAGCTTTTCAACGTGAGTATACTTGAGCTAAGTACCGAGTAAAGTTAGACTAAGATAGTAAATGACGTGCTCATGGAGCTCATCATCCTCCTGAAATAGAACCATACCAATCGTATCCTCAGACGCGGTGATATAAAGCAAGTAATCTCAACTGTAGTCAAGAGAATTCATTAGAGGCACTGACACCAAAGCTTTCTTCAAAGCATCAAAGGACTCCCGGGATCACTCATCCGATATAAAAGGGGTGTCCTTCTTTAAAGATGCATGAAACCTTTAGTGATAGTGTCATAGTTCACTATAAACCTACAAAGAAATTTAGCTTTCTCCTGTAGAACCTAAATTTTTCTAATCGTGCATGGGGGGGGGGGAAACCAAAGTATTGCCTCAACCTTGAGAGGATATACCATGATCCTAGTCTCAGAAACTAGAAACCCTAAAAGACGACCAGACTTCACGCAAAATATGCACTTGTGAGGGTTCAAATGGATTCTATAATAACGACATATTTCAAAAACAAGTCGAAGGTGGATAACGTGATCCACTCTCTTACGAGAGTGAGAAGAAAGATCATCAAGGTAAGCTTCAAATCAGTTCTTAAGATCGTGAAAAGAGAAAGTCATAGCACACTGAAAGGTTTCTCTGAAATTTTTAAGGCCGAAAGGCATCTTCCGATATGAAAAGGTACCCCAAGAACAAATAAATGTCATCTTGTGTTGATCCTCGTGTTTGATTTGAATTTGATTATATCCTAAAAATACATCCATAAAATAAAATACTTCACTTCCCACACACTCATCGAGAATATGATCGATGAAAGGTGTGGGAAAGTTTCCTTTCGGACAGGCCTTGTTCAGGTCACAGAAATCCATACATACACGGATGGTTTCTTTCTTATTATCTACAAGAACGGGGTTGGATACCCATTCAATTAAGGGAACTGGGTAGATGAAGCCAACATTAAGTAGCTTCTCCACCTCTGCCTTAATAACAGGGGCCTTTCGAGTATTTATATCTCTAAGATGTTGTCGAACAGGTTTAGCATCCAGATAAGTTCTAATCTCATGTTCTAAAATACGAGGGTCGATCCTTGGCATATCTTAATAGGACCAAGTGAATACGTATCGAAATTCCTTGAAGAGTTTGGTGTAGATCAATATTTTTACTGGCGAACAATCTGCATCGATATTTACATTTTCAACCTTGCTAGGGGTATGAGAGATGTCGATATGGATGGTAGGAGAAATACTCACCATGTTTCCTTCGTCATAAATGTTGTGTGTATCAAGTGGAACTACGGCGTGACCGACTATCTCACTCAAAGTAGATCGAAAGATGTCTTGTTTGATTCTTTCAAGCTCTGGGAGAAAATAATAGCGGTGATGCATATCATCTCAGGGTTTGTTGGAACCATTCATGGCTTCAATGATGGATTCATCTGAATGCAAAGTCCCATCAAGGAAATCATGTGAAAAAGATAATGAGGTGGCCCACACAAGCCTGAACATGATATCCTCCTCGTCTGTCAACGAGGGAACATGATCGAGATCAACGAAAGAGTCGAGATCAAATTGATACGCAATCTCTATTGTCGATAGTGGCATGGCCATCCCATCATGTGACTGTCCTTCACAAGATAAATTCAGTGAAGGTAGAGTCCATTGATCATCAAAATATGACGTGCAGAAAGGAATAGACCTCCCAGTGGAGACAGGTCTGCTGGACATGGCATAAACTTGATGTTTGGTGCTGATAAGTCAAAAGTGCCCATAAGGGAAGAATACATTCTGACATTGATATTCTCAGTTGTCGACTGAGAATTGTCGATCACGGGGATCAATTGTCCAAGAGATGCATTAGGACTAGAGCACACAAAGGATAACTGATCGATCGTCATGATCTTCCCCTCATGAAGAAAAAAAAGAATACGGAAGATAGACAATACGACGATGATCATAGAATAAGTTCGATTGTGACCTAGTAACAGGTTATGATCAAGAGTCGCATCAACTACATCTACTTCCACCTCTACCGTCTTCCCACCTAACTGGACCGAAAAGGCAAGGAGAATTCCATGAGGGCGAAAGGAATGATCATTAAAAGAATTCAACATGTTCGATGACTTGGAAAGGGTCGAAGAATGGAGATCTTTCCAATAGGCCAAGGACATCACACACGTAGTAGCACCTTCATAAAAAACTGCATGTTTGATGGTATAATTGGAATAATCCACATGGATTTGGAAATCCACATGGTAAGGTAGGCGAGGCTTAGCATCTGTGACGTCAAAATTGATAACCTTTGAGCCACTGGGTTCTAGATATCCTAGAGAAGAGAGTAAGGAATTCCTCTATGAAGGACACGTCTGGAGTACCTCCAAAACTGACATGGAACAAGGGGTTTGGCCCATGTCCTCAATAATAGATTAGTTCTAGGCAACTCTAGCATTTGGATTATCGGTAGAGTGCTTATGTACTCCTTTCAGAATACGAGGCAGTGGATCTATTTTCTCAATATGTAAAGTCATCTATGGAGGAGGAGGAGATTCTAGACCAGAATTAGTTTGTTTAGAACTATAGTCTCAAGATCGAGTGACTACATCTATTTTCACATGAACCATATTGATACATAAATAGTCGCCATCTTGCGACTGCTGGTTTTGACCTCCACCAGCCGCATTTCTGGTGTTTGAGGAGCTCGAGGCTAAGTGTTGATAATGTGGGAATGGATTCGTCAACATGGTAGGCGATTGAGATAAAAGCCTTGCAACTTCTGCAAGTTTTGGGCACAAATGGGTAAGGTGATCATCTGTGCAAAGCTTACAGGGAAATTTCACCTTACGTTTTTCTCATTTTTCCTCTCCAGCATTACTACTTGTCTTCTCATTATTGTCCTTGGTTTTATTACCATTTTTCCCACCCTTACAGTTATTGTTTTCTTTCTTCTTATTCCCTCCTAGTTGTTGGTTACCATTCGGATTGGTTGACGATTGAAATGAGTGTACATCCATTGACTGACTGGGATTGGAAGACATGGACGAGGCTGGTCCTCCTATAGACAATCTTAAAGACAACTCTTTCAACTGGTTTTTCACCGAGTCTGTGGACTTTACATTGGCGAAACCTACAATGCCATCACCATGAGGTCTGGGATTTTTCCTAGGGATGTAAGTAGACTGCGATGCATCAGGAAGGAGGTGGTATGACATCCCAGACTGAGCATATATCAAATCTAGTTGTTGGGCCCTAAAGATAGCTTTTGCCTCAGTGGTAACCCCATAAGTACCAATGTCCTTCGAGATAAGAACATGAAAAGACTTAAGAAACCATTCTAAAAGAAATACTAGGGGTATAGGGGTCTTAATCAACCTCTTCCATCTATGCCTCTCCTGGATATGGTGCAATATATGAGTGATGGTATCCTGGTGTAAAGTAGACAACAATTCTAAACCAACATCATAACAAATGGGAAACTGGAAGTGGTGAAGAAAAACCATCACCAACTCATTAAAAGTCCCATATGCCCCCCTTGGTAGCTCAATATACCATTTTGAAACAACTTCGATAAGGGTGCATTAAAATAATCTCAAACGAATAGAATCATCATTAAGGGAGTTTGATAAGAACCAAAGGTGAAAGGTAGTGACATGATCACCAGAATCCTCTCCATTCTTACCCTCAAACTTTGGGATGTCTGAAGGAATTTTGGTGGGGACCGAGGGCCATGTAGGATCGTGACTCATGGGGTCATTCATTAACGTAGACAAATATGGAAAATCACGCATGGCCAGAAAAGGGAGATGGGGTTGTGACATCTGGCCCCAACCTCTCGGGAAAGATTGCACTTATGGATTTGGAGGCCATCTAGAGTTTTGGTAAACACCATGGCCCTGTCCGGCATTATAAGGCCCTCCTCCGAGACGATTCATATAAAGTTGGTTGGACATCATTCCAGCTGGAATGTTTTATTGAGGGTTATAGAAACTTCCCCCAGTCATATTAGATCTATGTTGGGGGTTTCCCAAAGTGTGAAACTGACCTCCCCTAGGTTGGAAACTGGAGGATAGAGGTGGATTCATCATGCCAAATGTATTGGTCGAAATATGCATCAAGGAGGTAGGATTGTAGGATGGAACTTGATCTGAAGCTTGTCCACCAGGTTGACTATTCCACCCAGAAGTAGGAGGATTGGACCCAAGGTTAAAAGAAGGGATACCTCCCATATTAGGATTCATTTGATGGATTTGAGATCCACCAAATGAAAAAGAAGTGTAAGGAGGTGTATTTCTCCCAAGTCCAACACTAGCATTAGGGCCAACAACTGGGATGGAGTTTGAAAACTATGAGGTGAGGTTAGGCATACCATAAGAAAATGGACTAGAAGCCATAGGGATGGACTGAACATTGTAGCCTGGTGAGAGGCCAAGAAACCCAAAGGGGTTCGAGGTGGTAGTTTGAGCATTAACTATAGGTCAGGCCATAGTAATGATAGGTTCCTCCGGTACTACAACCATGAAGGTTGTAGGAGTCGAAGGGGTGTCATTAACTATAGTGGGTATGGGAGTCCAAGGGCTCCCATAATTCTGAAGACCAGGTTCAATACTCATCCTTGTAGAATCACAATATTGAATGGTGGATGTGTGTGTACCACGTATAATGACTCTATTCCTTTTAGAAGGAAAGGACACAAAATATGATGGTAATTGTAACAAGCGATGGGACCGGCAGGGTGGTTGGTCCGACTCCACGATGACTTAAGACTCCAAAGATAAAAAAAACAATATCCTAAGGCCAACTAGTAATCAAAGAGAACACCAAAATTCAAACGGACAATATGCATGCAAATGGGATAAAGTGGTTGAGTGGCCTCCCTCCCTAAAGAAGGTATGTCTCATCCAAGAGGGACCTGAGACTCCTTGCTAAATATAGCGGGTAAAAAAATCATTTATAGGGGCCCTCCTGGGCTTAACAACTAGTCATTCAGATCACCCTAGAGAGGTAATCCTCCATAAAGTTTGTGTGTTGTTCGACCCCTATCTGACCCAGGGTACTAGCAAAATAACCCCTGCAAGTAACCTATGAGATACTTAAGTCAAGAAACTAATAAACCACTGTATAACCAATGCATAGGCAAGCAGTCATAATTCCATATCACCGTATGGGAAGGGTAGCAAAGCCTGAAGCCTTGAAAGCACCGCCTCTCATGGAAGTATGGGAACTAGAAATATCCTTAAATATGAATAAATCCACAAAAATACCTCTAACGCTAGGAGAGTATTCGAGTGATATCCCTTCAACTAACTTTGCGTGACCTCGTGATTAATTCCAGTGTGAGCAAAGCCTCCTGATATTACTAATTATACAATGGAATTTGTTGGCACAAGGGCAGACCTAGGGTTCAAAACTTCAAAAACACACCAACAAAACCCTAACTATCGACCCTTTCGACAGCACCTGCAAAGGATATGCAGTCTCACTCGAGGTAGAGGCAAGGGTGGTTGCAGGAATCCAGTGTCTGCAGCCTTAGTTGTGACACAAATATATGATTGTAACACCTTAACATAGCACTTAGCAGTTATAGTTAATTAGTATTCATCCTTAATTCACAACGCAGGTAAACCCTAACAACAAATAAGTGCAGTATCCACCTAGATCTAGTATATTCAAGAACTAAGCACATTCACATACGTTAGATATAGCATTCATTCATATTATTTAGCACTAAGCTCATCATATTAGATTCATCTAAGCATACATCAGTGCACTAAGAATTAATCATATGAACAATGAAACAACCATAATGCACAAAGAAACCATAACACAGGATATACGTGGTTCACCCCCAGCCTGGGGCTATTCCCACCAA
Source organism: Picea engelmannii (assembly GCA_009831015.1). Classification (NCBI taxonomy): domain Eukaryota; kingdom Viridiplantae; phylum Streptophyta; class Pinopsida; order Pinales; family Pinaceae; genus Picea; species Picea engelmannii. Next base: position 148,128 of record ML793567.1, read on the forward strand.
CTCTTCTTCTCTTTTATTGTATTCTGTCAATCTTCTACATGCACAGAGCCACAAGATCCTACTCTACATAGGACAAGATATTTGCGTGCACTTCTCTAGATCCTCCTTCCCCGAGCTATATTACAACACAAATCCTTTACACAGTCTCTTACAGACACTTGCACTTAGCTCTGCAAGTTCTCAACATAGCATGCACAAAGCATTTAAAATTTTCACTCAGCACTTTGGCTAGGTACCAAGCCTCTCCTCTTCTTCCCTTTCTTACATCTCCTAGACTTCTATTTATACATTACAAAAAGGGCCTAAACATGTGTAAACCCATGGGTCGACATCCCCATACCCATTACATAAGCCCAAAACCCAAAAATCCCTAAACAAGGGGTCATGATCCCACGATATCTGCTTCGACCTGCACTCCACCTTCGACAGTCTGTCGAAGTCCCAAAATAGGTCAAACATGACCAGGGATCCTCAAAAATTGGTCAAGGGCCAACAGGCCCCAACACTCACCTGTGACTCATCTCGAGTCACTGTGGTATGGGTAGCTCTGCTTCAAAATCCTTGAGCTTGGCTCGAGCTACTTTTACCTGTTGCTGCACCAAGGCCTCCTGCTCGACAAACTCTTGGATAACTACTTCATTAACAGGTCCCTCTAAGCGCTATTTGACTGCAGTGACTACTTGCTCTAGTTCTACTCCTTGGCCTTCAATCTCATCAAACAATTGGCACACTTCGTTCTGGACTAGATGGAGCCTCTAAGTCACTTCCATGACTTTTATCTATATGGTGTGGACTTGCTGTTGAGCAGTGCATTGTTCCTGGGATCACTTCATCCTTTCAACTGTTGATAGGAGCTTCAACTGCGCCTCTCCTGTCACTACTTTTTTCTTTTCCTCCTGGAGCTGTGACTCTAGTTCCTTTAGTTCAGGGTCTTCAATAAGTCGCTCATAGGTTTGTGCACTTATACTACTAAGCTATTTACATTCTAGAGTGAATGTTCATATCCTCTCAACTGCGCTCCAGGCAGTGTCTTATCTTTGGTCTCACATGTCCTGCGGGGTACTTGGCACTATTTGTAGCTCTAGGTCTGTAATTCTCTGTTGAAGCTACTGGATAGATTCCGCAAGCTGTACTACTTGATGATTCACTAGTTCTTCTACCTTTTTCTCTAAGCCTGCCATAGAGCGAAGTGCTCTGCTGACTACTTCTTTGACTCCGAGCTGCTCTGCGAGCAACTGCTCTTTCTCTTGCTTGACCTGTGCTCTCTCCTCTTCGAACTTGGTGTGGAGGTCATCCTTCTCCTGTTGTGCAACTCAGAGTTTCTCTACCACTTCCTTTTGTGCTTGCTTCAAGGCCACTGTGGCCTGTTCTTTCTCTTCTTGTGCTCAACGAAGGCAAGCTTCGGTCACATCAGCTATTCTGCAGAGTTGGGAAGGATCATCTCCCAACTATGGTTTTTCTGATAGAGGGGGCACAATGGATATTGCGCGGATGGATTGAAGGGCCTGCTATACCCCTCTTAGTTCTGTCTCAATTTTTTCATACATGGCTTCTTGCTTGGATTTAGTGTTCTGCATAATATCCTGTGAAGCGTCTAATACGGCTAGGATGATGAAGTCGAAGTCATCGAGTGTGAGAACAGTCTGCAGCTTAGTATTGGTAGCTTGGATTTCTTCTGTGAGGTAGGTTTTGTGGGGGAAACCTTTATTTTCTTATAGGGATCAGCCTCATCAATAGGATCCATAGGCAGTGTTGCTTCACCTTGCTTCTGCTAATCTTCTTTTCCATTGGTCTCTTCTTTATCTACTTCGTCATTATCTACTCATCCAGGTTATTCTAAAGCAGTTTCATCTGATGCACTTCTCAGGGTTTGTACCTCTTCAGTCTTCTTCCTTCTGCTAGGTTTAGGTGTATCATGCACTTCATGAGTGGCCTCTGATCTACCAATTAGTTTGGGATCAGACATTTCTATGGTGTTAGCAGGGATAAGGAGCTCTGTAGACTAGTCCTTAGTTATCTCTTCGAGGTCCTCCTCTGTGAGCTTATAGTATGACTAAAGATCTTCTTTATGCTTTTCTACACACAATGATATAAATAAAGTGTCGATATGCACAAAAAATCATGAGGGGTTTGAACCAGTTCAGGGTGTTTGGTGTCATACGAAGGACAACCCCAATAGCCCTCTTTAACTAGAGATAGTATGTGTGGAATACCATGTTTGACTACCATTGTTTTCCCATATCGCTCAAGTACCAGAGCATGGTGAACTTCACAACAAGTGGATTGAATGGCTCAATGTCCAGGAAGGTCACACCTTCTGGCATCTCCCAAGCAGTAAATGCTATAAGGATCAACAACCAGCTGAAATGGAACTCATAGCCCTGATCCTAAGATTCACAAAAATCCAATTCTAGCTGGTTGACTAGTACTTCACCCAGTTCATTTGGAGTCCTTCTACACATTTTTTGGTGAGGTCAATAATGAAACCTGTGACCTGCGTAGGTATGTTATTTCTCACCAGCTTTCCTATGATCAACTAATAGGCCAGGCACATTGCGCCATTCTATATGGAAGCTACCATGTAGCCTTGCATCCCCTTTTCTACAATGCCATAGGTATCCTTAATTCTCTGTGCCAAGGTGCGATCTGCAGCCTTACTTGGGTAGAAATCTTGTAGGTTTGGTACCTGCGTGCTCAATCCAGTGATCCTATGGATCAGTGTTAGATCGACTGTGATGTGTCTATCTAGCCATTAATAGCCTCCATGGTAGCACAATATCAAGAGCTTAACACATGCGTTAACCTCCTGGTGCCTTCCAAAATGTGGAATATTCATCACATTCAAGATGGTGGACTGCGCGAGGTTCATAGTCCATGGTTGGGGGATTATTTTTTAGTTCTTCCCCTTCGTCCTAGTCAATTATCTGTGAGGATCCAACATATTGTGGTTCTTGCGGTCCCCTAGGTTGAAGTTGCTGAATTTAAATGTTGCAATCTTATCTTGTTGTGTTCTAACTGCACGTATCCCCTTCGGGAGGTATGAAGTAACTAGGGTGTAATCAAAGTCTCTGGGGACACTGTCATGACTCACCGCGCCAACCAAACGCAGGATGTAGTTGGGCATGATAGTCAGGATTAACTTCGCATTCGCCAAGTCATCTCTATGCTTGGTTGTTTTCTTGACTGCAGCTCGAGATGGTTCGGATCCGTGAGCATTCGATGGGGAGGATTTCACTCCTCTCGTCGACGAGGATTAAATCCATGTGGACATTACTTTTTCATCCATTAAATCTATTATAACTTATTCAATCGAATTTTATATGGCACTGAGTTCTTCCGACATGCATGCTCAAGAGAAGATGACTCAGTTCAATGACTGGATGTTCAACTTAATAGATCGAATGGTGAAATCTCAGTAAACACAGCGTGGTAGCAATGAGTTGGCTTGGATACAATTTGCAAAAGTGTTTTTGGTGCAGAATTTGATGCAATAAGTAGACAACGATGAAACAAATCTCTCCAATGGGCGAGATGCCTTCATCAATGTGGTTCTGTTCATTGTGGCGTGGTCCCAATGGTCTGAAGACGAGCTTTCTGGTCATAACTTTTGTTCTAACTATTCGGGGGTGTCGGTCTAATGGTCATAATTCCTCCAATGGTTATATTGCTTCTCCATGGTGAAGTGCCATGTTGCGTTGTTTTGATATCCTGACAAAGTTTCAGTTTTACAAGACTTCCTTCTACAAAGTCCCCTATGGAACCTTCTACAACTTTTCTATCTTTTCTTTCTTCTTACTGAGATTTCTAGCCTTCTTCCCTATGATCTTCATCTCGGTATTCCTCTTTCCATTCTGATTCTTATCTCATTTTGTCATAGTAACTTTGTGTTGTTGATATTCTTTCATAGGGTTCAAGGGAAATACTTCTTCTTTGTCTCGAGTAGGTGCTCCACTCTTCTGTGAGTCTTCTTGTGTTCTTTCAACTTCAACATCCAAGTTTCTTGTTCTAAACAACTTCAATATGTTCTCCTGTTATTCAATCAAGTGCGCTATCCTCCTAGTCATGAAATCTTTTAATTCTTTCTTCTTCTATTCTAAGACTTCTTCTTCTTTTCTTCTGGCCTGATCCTTCTCAATCCAGGTTTTTCCTAGTAACATAGAAAATGGGGCATTGTTCTCAATAAATTTAACAACCTCAAAATCTTCCTTTGTCAAAGTTCCATGAGCACTAATAGATATCTGGGTGAGTCTTCCACATAGGGTTATCAACTTTCCTCTAAATAATCCTATTCCTCCCAATGAAGGAATCATAGCAGGCTTTCCTAAAATTTCCCATGTTCTTTCTGTGATGATATTCACCTGTGTTTCCTCATCCATAACACAATCAATGTCAAAGTCTCCTATTCTTGTTTCTATGCACTCTTTTTCTTTGAAGATATCTGATAAATTGACATTTCTATAATCATTCAGGGTTTCTTTCATTTGTAGCAATACATTCTCTGATTCTTTCTGGGGTTCTTCCATGGTCTTACTTGCTTGATCTTCCTCAAGGTTTTCTTGTCTCGTATTCATTCTTTCAAACTTAGCAATCATTCTAGGGAAATACAAAACTTCATGGTCTATAGCTTTACAACAAAGACAACTAGGTCTTCTATCAGGGCATTCCTTAGCAAGATGTCTCGGTCTTCTGCAGCTATAACAAAGAGTAAATACTCTTTTTCTTTTAAATGATCCCTAGCCTTTGTTGTACTGTTCACTAGGATCATAGTAGCTAACCTGCAAAAAATTATTTCTAGGATCCTACATCCATCTGTTAGTCCAAACATTCTTTCTATGCATAGGAATAACATATCTTTCATCATTTCTATCAGATATACTTATATCAAATCTTATTTCTTCTAGTTGTTCCCTAGCTTTCAGGCTAGGACAAAATTTATCAAATATACCTAGATTCATATTTTCGAAACAAAAATTTCCACTTATCTTACCTTTTCAATCAAAACTTTTCACTTTTGTTACCTTTATCAGATCACAAAGCTTCAATATCTTACCTCTTTTCTTCAGATCTAACTTCCCTTCTTAGCACAGAGCTTCACAAGTCAAGTAGAATACTGCACACTAGGGCAACAGATCTACGCACGAAGATTTCTCTTTTCTTCAGTTCCCAACAATCGCAGCTTGAGGTCCCAGCAATGAAACCATTTGTTGGCACAGGGGTGGACCCAGGGTTCAATGCTTCAACATCACACCAAAAAAACCCTAATTAATGGCCCTTTCAGCAACACCTGTGAAGCAGATGAAGTCTCAACCAAGGTAGAGGCAGGGGTGGTTACAGGAATCCAGTGTCTGCAACCTTAGCTGGGACACAGATTTTTGATTATAACACCTTAATAGAGCACTTAACAGTTATAGTTCATTAGTATTCAGCCTTAATTCACAGTGTAGGTAAACCCTAACAACATATCAGCGCAGTATTCACCCAGATCTTGTATATTATAGCACTAAGAATATTCACATAAGTTAGATCTAGCATTCATTCATATTATTCAACACTAATCTCATCATATCAGATTCATCTAAGCATACATCAGTGCACTAAGCATTAATCATATGAGCAATGAAACAACCATAATGCACAAATCAACCATAACATAGGATATATGTGGTTCACCCCCATCCTGGGGCTACGTCCACCAACTCTTCTTCTCTTTTATTGTATTCTGTCAATCTTCTACATGCACAGAGCCACAAGATCCTACTCTACATAGGACAGGATATTTGCATGCACTTTGCTAGATCCTCCTTCCTCGAGCTAGATTATAGCACAGAGCCTTTACAAAGACTCTTACAGTCACTTGCACTTAGCTCTGCAAGTTCTCAACATAGCATTTACAATGTGTGCTCACCACTTTGGCTACGTACCAAGCCTCTCCTCTTCTTCCCTATCTTACATTGCCTAGACTTCTATTTATACATTACAAAAAGGGCCTAAACATGGGTAAACCCATGGAATGATATCCCCATACCTATTACATAAGCCCTAAACAAGGGGCTGAGATCCCGCGATATCCACTTTGACCTGCGCTTCGCCTTCAACAGCCTGTCGAAGTCCCAAAATAGGTCAAACATGACCAAGGATCCTCAAAACTTGGTCAAGGACCAACATACTTCTTAACTCCATTTCTCAGAAACATATGTTGATTTAATTTCCTTGTAGAAGTTTACTCACAAAATCCTATTCCAAGGCACTAAATCCTAGGCTAGTTTGTGCACCCTAGAAAATAAAATCGTTACTAATAAATTTTAAATTGTAGCGTTGATTTTATGGCCATGATTACTCAAAAAGGTATGGTGATGAAACTCATGGTGTTATGACTCTGCAATAAATTAAATATGAAAAAAATGCAGAGCCTAACTTTAACTTTTAATGTATGATATGCTCCTAAAAGCGATGGAATTTTCAAATTCAACTCTGCGATTCAGAAGAAAAAAATGCAATCTTTCACTATATGCACTAAGCTAATGATAAAAACTCAAAAGACAAAAAATGCTAAGCAATGCAAAATGGCTATATTTATTTTTTGTATTTTCAATATATCAAAACTTAAAATGCATGAACTGAAAATTAACTCGATACATAGACCTACTGTGTATAAAAAATAGATAACTCAAGAAAGATATCAAGCAACAAAGCACACAACCCAATGTACAAGGACAATAAAAATGAAAAGATGAAGATAAAAACTTTGCCCAAAAATTCAACCAAAAGAGGGTTTCATGTCATCCCATAGGCACTCAACAAGCACTAAAGAGACCTAAGAAGGCTCAACAAGAATCAAATCCCACCCAACAAACACCACACCAAGAAAATAGGCAAGCAGAAAAGGTGTATGCGACTATTTGAGCAAACAAAGCGTATATACATAGCTTGCAGTGAGACAGCCTGTGTGTATACGTGAATGTCACGAAAAAAGGTGCATATATTCTTTGAAACAAGGCCAGGCAAGGGAGAAAGGTTGAAAACTCAAACCCAAAGTGAACAAGAGATGTCAAGCAATGATATGACAAGAACCACAATAGAAATGAGAGCAATCTAAGGAGAAAATTACTTCAAAGCCTGAGAAAGAAGATTCATCCCCAATATGGTCGTCAATTCTGTTATGAGGAAAATCTTTGTATGGCTAGGGTGAACCACAATAGACATGTATGACTATATAAATCAACTCAATTCTAGCATATGCTATATAAACTAATGTGCAAGAGAAGTAAGAAAGAGGCTTACCTCGTCCAAACATTTGATGATGTCCATTGTTGAGCACTTTGACCCAAAGCTTTATACCTACAATAAGTTCTTAACAAACAAGCAAAGAAAGCATAGAGTGATTGTTATAACCCTATAATTCATAGGATCATCTGTTGACTGGAAAATTTTCACTCTAGATGTATTTTGGCTTGCAAATAATATTTCATTTCTGCAAATTATTTTCAAGGAAAGGAAAAGAAAAGAAAATTCATGATTGTTGACACTGAGTGGTGTTTCCTAACCCCATGAAGACAAAAGCAAGGGAAGCAATGCAAAAAACCCACAAAAATAACTAAGCCTAAGTTTTTGCTTCATTCGCACCTGGAGAATAAAGAACGCGCTTAGATCAACGGTCGATCTAGCGGCGCATAGATCAACGACTGACAGTGGATTCCGAACCCCATCGATTGTTTTGATTTTAATGGTGGGGGGGAGGGGGGTTCGTAATGGTGACTAAGAAGTGCACACAAATCTACAGTCATCATGACAGCACGCAGATGGACGGTCTACAGGAGATTCCGAACCCCCTTGACTGTTCTGCCTTTAACGGTTCGGGGGGGGTTCCGGAATGAGGCAGTTTTTTCGGTGGGCCCTGTCCCAACGTGTCATCCATCCATTGCATCATACCTCCTCCTCTTCATACCACTTACTGCTTACCACCTTTCCAACTTACCACCCTTCCAACTCACCACCATACTGGCAATACTATATTTCCCCTGCCTCATGACATCATCCTCCATTATCCCGCCAACCATCCATGCGTAAAGAAATCTTAGGCTAAAAAGAATAATAGATTAATAAAGGTTAGCAATAAAATTAGTGTAGTTAAACTAGGCTAAACTAGTTAATAATTAATTAATTAATCAATCAATTAATTGATAGTTAAGTTAGTTTAGTAACTAGGTTAGTTTTTTATTAATTAAAGATTAAATAAAAGTTAAAAAATAAAAATAAACAAAACTTTTAAAACTAAAACAAACATAAATAAAACAATCAATAAAATATATTAAAATTAAAACAATACAAAATATAACAAAAAACAAAATAAAACAAGCATACCTACAAAATATATATATATAAAACAAAAATAAAACATATATAATAATAATAATAATAAAATTAATCAACAAAAACTCTATCCTAATTTCTACCCACCCAACTCCACGCATACAATCACATCACATAAAACAAATCAACGGATGTTAAAAATTACGGACCCCCCCTCCCCATCCGAAGTTTAACGTGAGGGGAGGGGGTCCATAATGAAGTAGTTGTTAATGTTTATTCCATTATTATAGTTCTTTGCATTTCAATAGATAAGAGCATCATAAGAACAATATCACTGAGAAATACACATCCACAAGAGACACAACATTTATCCTGGGAAACCCTCTAGGGGAAGAAAACCCAGCAAAAACTTCCTTATCATAAATAGCTTATACAATGTTCAAGAGATAACTCAACCAATACAAAAAAAGTCCTCGTCAAGAGATGCGCCACCCTTCTTCTCCTCTCTCCAACTTGAAATTGCAGCTTGCCTCATAAGAGAATGAGCAAGTGAAGTGTGTCTTAGAAGTGAGGCGCTAGCCTCTTATTTATATAAATCTGGCACATGTGAAGAGTCACCATCTGGCAGGGCTGACCTCTCACACTGGGTGGGTAGACCCACCTTTAATTAATTCTAGCCCTTCCATTATAACTGTTGGGGCCAACTTCTTATTCTGCACTTTGTAATTGTCCGATGACCAATCCGCAAAAGGGGATTTGGTCCTTATACAATTACCGACATGATTAATCCTCAATGGG
>ML793567.1:174988-208017 GCA_009831015.1 Picea engelmannii
AAAGATGCTTCTCTAGTACTGGATTTATCTTTGTTAATTCTCATTTCATATGCAGTTAGAGTTCCTAGGAGTTGATCAATGGACAAAGTTTTAAGATCACTTAGTTCTTCTATTGCAGAGACTTTTGAATTAAATTTATCAAGAAGAGATCTTAAAATCTTCTGAACTAAAAATGGTTCTTCAATCTTCTCACCAAGACCCTTCATGGCATTTACAAGTTCTTCAACTCTTAAAAAATACTTGCTACTTGTTTCATCTTCATTCATCTTTAGTTGTTCAAATTTCAATCTATATTTTTGAAGTTTGGCATCTTTTACTTTCTCATTTCCTTCATAACTGCTAATAAGTTTATCCCACATTGCTTTGGCAGTTTCAAGATGCATCACCTTTACAAACTCAGCTTCAGCAAGTCCATTCAAGATAGCATTCATTCCCTTAGAATTAAAATTAAACTCTAACTTATCATCCTTGGAGGCTACCACAACAAGCTTTGTATATCCAGTCTCTACTATATCCCAAACATCAACACCCAAGGCCATTAAGTATGTTCTCATTCTAATCTTCGAGAAGGCAAAATTTGTTCCATCAAGCAGAGGGGGCTTAGAGGCTGAAGTCCCTTCATGAATTTTCATGTTTAAGCTTACAGATATACCTTTGAATAAAAGGAACCCGCTCTGATACCAATTGTTGAAATTACTAAGACAACTAAGAGGAGGGGGTGAATCAGTTGTCACTGTGCTTAAATAATAATAAATCTATTAAACCATTCTTAAATTTTCTTCAAGTGACCATCGATATTATACAACATATAGACGATAAAAATAATGAGCATCAGTCACACATAAGATATACACAGAGACAGATTTTCACGAGGAAACCCATAAAGGGACAAAACCTCTTCTTCTTCGAAATGATAGGCAATCTTTTAAGTTTTGTACATCATCTTTAATTGAGCACCAACTTAATGTGAGGCTACTACCTATGTTTTACAAGCTCCAACTTGTTTGAGAGCACCCACTAGAAGGAAGCACCAACTCCCCTAATGTTCCAACACCAATTGGATGGAACCACCAACTTCCAGTTACACAGGCTCCAACCTGTATAACAGAGAACACTTGTTCTCCCTTGCACCACCCAACCACCCTGGTTTCTCTGGCTACAACTAGATGGAATCTACAACTCCCTGTGTTCAAGCTCCCACTTGAACCTCTGAGGAAAACAATCCTCCCTAGAACCTCCCAACCACACTGGAATGTGAATGAATAAATAAACAAACAACTACATAGATAAATCGATTCTTACCACTTCTTCTCTGTTCTGTAAATATGGTCTTCTTCTAACTGTTCTACAATTCTTCTCTTCCTTTGTCTATTCTGCAATTCTGCTCTGCTTCAACTTGTTCTGTCATTCTTCTCTGTTTCAAGTCTTTACCTCATCTGTTACTCTTCTCTGAGTTTTATATCACACTGCACATATTTTCAGTCTCACACTGCACATATTTTCAGTCTCACACTGTGCATCCTGTGATTTTCCCTTTCTTACAGTTTAATTCATTTTTCATCCAGAATGACCAACCACACACAGTCTGTATCTTTTTCTTTTATGCACCACACCCACAGCAGTTACGCTTCGAATCTTCTAAGGCAAAAGAAAAAACCGTCTAAGCAATTGAAACGCCAATCGATAAGGAATCATGAATCAGTTTTGCCAACTGATTTGTAACTGATGAATTAACTGTGAGAGAGAACAGTAGCCCTCCGATCATATTCACGTTTATCTACACCATTGGATGAACTTTATTAATCTTTCCTTTAATTTGGGTTTCGACATTTCGGCATTCCTGTGGCCAAGTGTCTCGACACTTCATGTCGCGATCTCCAAAACTCCGATACAGAGCTTTTCTGTGCTAGCTCCTTCCTCTATATGACCATGGCCATGACCAAGAACTTATGCATAAAGTTCTTTTCATGAATTCGCATTTCGTGAATCTGGAGATGAGGCATCTCGACTCTCCAAGTCGTGATCCCCGAAACCCCAAAATGGAGCTTATCTGAACTGACTCCTTCCCTTTTCATGACCACTGATGATGACCATAGGCTGTGCCAAAAGGTGCTTCATATTTAGTGAGTTTATAAACTTCATCGAATTTGATCGACAGTTGAGATCTCCATAGATCCGACGGTCCAAATCTTATCGTGATCTCGCATCTCGCGAGTTTCCACACCATGCTTCGTTGACTCCAAGTCAGCGACTTGTCCTATGATTCGATGGTCTAGATCCGATCTTAATTCAATGGGTCAGATGATATCATGATTTCGACATTCTTGTGGTTATGTTTCTTGCCTCTCCAAGTTGCGATTTACGAAACTTCAAAAAGAAGTCAGATCAACGGTCCAGATCACATCTTGATCTGGCGACTGAGATTAAATCGCAATTTTGCATATCGCGATTTCAGTGGTTATGTTTCTTTCCTCTCCAAGTCGCGATTCGTGAAACTTCAAAATGGTGTGGGATCAATGATCCACGATCTCAATGAATCTACGGTCTAGATCTCATCGTGAATTCGCATCTCGTGATTCCTTCGATGGAGGTTCTTGTCACTCCAAGTTGCGATAGGCGAAACTCCGAAATGGAGCTTAGATCAACGGTCCACATCTTTTGGTGTATTGACGGTCATGATCTTTTCGTGATTTCACAATTCTTCATTGTGTCTACATCGGGATTTCAAGATTTCGCGAACTTGCTTCACCTTGCACTTTTAAAGATCATGCAGATTCTCCTGGATTCTATGATGTTTGATCCTCGCGCTTGGATCTAACGCTGGAGATCTATCCTCCATATATGCACACTCTTCTTATCTACATTGAGATCTGACAGTCATCAGGAATTTTGAATTGTTGATCCAACGATCACTGTTGTTGCTCCTCCCCCATTATCACTGCGCTGCTGATCATGATGATATTTGCCATCGCTATTCTTGCCAACATCCTCTGCACTATCTCTTCTGATCTTATTCAAATATTCTCTGCAACATCTTGTCTTCTCATAATGCCCATCTATTACATACTTTCTGTACTCATGCCATCTTCATTGGTGTACTTTCCATCAATGACAAGCATTCACTGTCTGTTAAATATTTGCCAACAGGGGGGGGGTCTGGAATGAAGTAGTTTATAAAACCACCCCGCAGACAGGTGTCGGTTCAACACTCCAGTGGAACCCCCCCCACCTAAAACCGTTTACCACCTCAAGGGGGGTCCATAATACTGCCTTCCCAAAAAAAACCACTTTTCCCATTTTTTTTTTTTAAATTGCACGTTTTTTGCCTGTTCAATATGTCTTTTTCCGAAACCAATTTTGGGCAAAAAAAAATGAATTTTGAGAAACCGAGAGAGGTTTTTCTCCGTAACAGGATGAAGAACAAAAACCTCTCTCATTTTTTTCACAGGTTCCATGAGAAGGGACAATAAAATCCATATTCAAGGCCCATTTTTTTAGTTTTTCATTTTCCTGTTGCAGTCCTGATTTTAGGGGAGGTGTTTCGGTGAGCTGGAGGTGAATTTGGTGAACCCGAAGGAGGTTTTTGTCTAGAACATTCCCATATACAATAACCTCCTTTATTTTTTTCCCAAGTTTCAGAATTAAAGAGAAACAAATGTCTGAGTGGACCTCTTTTTCGCAGAAATTCGGCCCATCTTTCATGGCGGAGAGTTCCAGATTTTTGGGGATTTGTGGCTATTTTTGGTCAAGGAAGTTAAATCCGACTTACAAAAATTGTTGGAGGATCTCTCCTATTTATTCAGATGATTTTAATGTAAAAGTGGTTGATCATTACACCCAAAAAGGTTGTTCTCTGTAATTTTTAAGACCCACCAGCAATACAAAGAAATTGATGCAGAGGATTCTTGCGTCTGGACATTGGTGGTGTTTTTCTTGCTATGTTAATGTTTTCTTACTCTTTTATCACCTTGTTTTTTAATTCTAACTTTTAAAAGGAAGTTAAAGAACAAAATTTACCTCGGGTACTCTGTATCTGGCCTTTTATCAGTCTGCATGTTATTCTTCTGATTATGAGTTAAAGAAATTATTGAATGCTTCTTTACTTAAATGAACCTCTCACCTGTTCTATGTTTCCATCACATTTTATCTTAATTGATCCAGTATCTTGGCTATCTCTCCCTGTGAAGAAGCCCTTTAAAATATGTTTATATGACCTTAAGTTTTGACACAGACCCCATAGCCCAATGGGATTCTAAAGCAATCATTCATCCAAACACCTCAAATAAAAAACAAACCTTGTTCTGCATAACTAGCCTAATATCCTATTTCAAACAAATCTAAATTTGACAGAGAGATCCCTCTCTGAGTCTCGGAGGGCTAGATCCCTGACTTGAAGCGGTTTTGATGTTGCCTCTATGACTGCCTCCACAGCCTTGCGAAAATTACAGAGTGCTAACAGTGATGATATAACATGTTAGCACATTAGATAACATAATCCATCAATATACAGAACAAACATGCCCATGGATCATAATACATATATTTGCAAGATATCAATTGGATGGGAAAGGAGTATTTCTATTAATAAATGATAAGTAGAAGTGAAACATTATAGACTTTCGTTTCGGCACGGTTCAGAACCAAGAAACCGAGTTCCTTCCAACTAGGCCCTCACCACTTCAATCCTCCACCAAAGGAAAACTCATATAAGGGAGACAAAGAGGTTCTACATCAATAAGGGAAGATCTTGGGGGATGAACACTGTGTTCAGACTTAAAGGAAAAAGGGATGCAGACTCAATAATGAAGTAATAATTTCTTCAGAGTAACTTTGCTCTCAAAGTTGAATTCTCTCTCCTTTTCCATAGCTCATAATTGGCTTATTTATAGCCTTCAAAATGCAACTGAAGGGCCGAGTCGGAACGTTTCCAGTATATGGAAGGCCAAAGATCAAAGATATCCTGTCGTGACAAGGAATCCCAACATTTAATTTTGATTTTCTGGCACAAATCTCGATGTACCCAGGTTCTAGTGGAGCAGCCATCATATACGCTTGTTGTATAGCTTGCAAGGTGCATATAATTGGAAACATACTTGTTTTTGTCTCTGGATTTATCAATCAGGGAAAGTAAGTCTACATGGGGGAATGGAATAAGGCCCTCTCTTCTAGATTTCATAGGGTGAGGAAAATATTGCTATAACAACTTCATGCACTCCCCCTATATTCATGCTTCTGATCTTTCTTTCCTAATATCTTTCTTTATCAATTTCTCTCCCTTGACTTCTCTGTAATATGTCATGTAGATCAATGTGGTATTTCTTGTATATGATTTCTTTCTTCTCTTTTGGTTTTCATTGTCTGTTGGTGCTTCCTCTTGTAATTCACTGATATATATATATATATATATATATATATATATATCATTCAAATTTACTTGACTTCAAGTCATCATGTCTTATCAATTTCACATCAATGACCATAAATTATTCTAACAATATAGCTTATGTTGTGACTTTTACTAGTTGCCTTCCTATTTCCACTTGTCCAGTGATTCTACTGATTCCACTGATTACAATTGTTACTATGTTTTCATCCAGTATCATGTATCTATTTAAACCTCTCAATTCTCTCATGAATCCATATCTGTCCATATGCCATGACTCTGCTACTCAATTGTATACAATGTTGACCCATCTATCACTTTACCATTCTAAAGACTGCCTTTCCAAAATCTGTAAACACTTGATATTTCTCGAAAGATAGTTCTATGATATGTAGATTTGTTGTTTAGACTCCCCCTCTTCAATTTTCATATTTACTGGGAGTCTTCAAGTTGGATGGCTCAGAAAAATACCCACTTCGATGCAAAATAATCTTCCTCTTCATCTATGGATTCATCATCCTCTTTCTTAATTATGACCTCTTCCTCTTTTCCCGTGGATTCATCATGATCTCACACTACTACAAATCTCGTGAGTACAGTCTCTGGGACCTGGTATTCATTCACTTGTTCTTATTTTATTTCATTTCTTATCCAAACCTTCCTATATTTGACATCTTCCTTTTTTCATGTAGATTTTTCCTAATCTCGTACAATTTACAATCTTGAGAGTACTACTTCTAGGTTTCCTTCATTTATTTGTTCTTCCTTTACCTATACTTTTTTTATTTTTGAAGCCTTATTATATATGATATCAATTTTATCTTTCATAGAAGTATTCATCGTGCTTCTAAAATCACTACCTATATTTCCATAGTTATGAAATTTGTAACATTCAATATTATATGGAGTCACATATGCATTTCTTGCTTAACCATTTCTTCCATAAGCTCTGCAATATGCAACTTTATTTCCAAACTTAGTACAAATAAAACAATGACCATAAAATAAACTTACATACATGGGAGTGAGTGATATTCTTTGCGATGTATTCCTTCTGAATTCATGCCTTGGCTAATCATGATCTTCTCTTCTATTGTTTCCTTCACAATTCTTGAAACTTATTTGATACCTGAAAGTGGAGGGTCTTCTTTGATATCTGTCCCTTATGTAATCCTCTTCTTGAGTCTTCTTCATTTATGGAATGTTCTCCTTTGAGGGTCTACATTCTTCCTTCTTGATAGTGTCTTTGATGACTTCTTCATAAGTACTCTTAGCCTTCTATTTATTCTTCCTTTCTCCTAACCTGTAACTTTTCTCCTCAACTTTCTTTACTAGTGATGTGTTGCTTCCTTTTTCTTCAACGTTCTTGCTTAGCTTGACAATTTTAATTCTTATTGTAACAACTTATTGTTCAATATTCTCACATTATTCTTCTTTCTTCATCATCTGAATATTCATGACCCCTTCCTTTCTCTTTGCTTCTTCAAGTTGGGTCTTCAAGGAGACAATTTCTTCTTCAAGTCTTCTTTCATGTTGACTGAATTCTACCTCAAATTTATTTAAGTCCTAATATATTTTGTTCAGATGGCTAATCAAAATATTTTCTCTCTTCTTTGCTTCCTTTCTTTGTGCTACTATTTCTTCTTCCAAAAATTGTTTTTCTTCCAATTTACTTTTGCATGCTTCATCAATCCTTATGGATAATTCTACTTGGACTTTTAGGTTTGTAATCATTTGCTAGAATTCTTTATATGTGGGATTTTGAGACTCCCTGTTTATCTTGATCAATTCTTCCTTGAGTGACTTTTTTTTCTCTCTTTATTTGACCATCTTGTCTAAAGCACTGGTTAGGTGTCTCTCATAATCTTCTTCTTCCAAATATGTCTGAACTGATGAGATTCTTTATTCCTATACTAAATCAACATATTCTTCATCTTCTTTATCATAATCAACATGCTCTAGAGGAGATTCCTTTGAGTATAAATTTTGTAGATTCTCCCAAAGTTTTTTTGTTGATGAACATTGTCCCACTTTGACTTTTACCCAATCTGGTAATCCTTACAAGATGAAATCCATTGCTATTTTTTTGTTCCTCTTTAATTTCTTCTTCGATGCAGTCTTTGGTTTCTTTGAACCAATATATCCTGTAACATATGAGTACCAAAAATCATATCCTTGTGCCTATAAAAATGTGTTCATTCAGTTTCTTTGCATCTCATACTTCATACCATTCTAACCATCGAACTGTGGTATTCCATTTCTATAAAAAATTGTTTCTCTCAATCATCTACCTTCCAGTGGTTAGGTTGTTTCTTGAAGGACCGGCTCTGATACCAATTTTTGGAATACTGAGAGGGGGGGGTGAATTAGTATGAGCACTTTTTACCACTTTCAGTCATAGTACATATAAACTTCAATTTTATGAGCAGTATATCATTTATAATTGCATTCAATATATCATAAGAATATAACCATAAGCAGTATCATCACATCAAATAATCACATTCACAGTGTTATCACCATAACAATTATTCTTGAAATCTGAGTTCAAATTTAGCAGGTGACTAAAGTAGTGTAGAGACATGGTGTCATTTGGAGGCTCAGGTCATATGTGGTGGAAATGTGGACAAATATAATGGGAGCGTGAAGGAGGGAATCCTATGGACCATTGATCTTGAAGTATCCCAGATCAATGGTTGAGACCCATATCGGGCGGCGAAGTAGCATGAAATTTAATTATGTGAGGGTGGACCAAGGAAAACCATTGTGGTTTTAGTAGTGGATGTGTGGTACCCTTAAAATTACATCGGGAAGAAAGGCAGACTTCCTGAAACCATTTTCCAAACAACCCCGATTTCATGTGGTCTAATGTGTCAAATCAACAACTCGTGGGGGGAGGTGATGGCTAGTTAAATCACCTCACGTTGCTGGTTCAGGTACTTCCCGTCCGACATGTCCAATGAACTCCATCGTATAACTAACTCAAAATTTCATCATTCAAAGTAGATTGGTGAAGCATGGAAAACCAACGTACCCTTTCATTAATTCATGATTAGGATTCAAGGACTACCGATCTAAGATATGGGTGGTTTTATTCTACTCCAGGAAATTGTCGTCTCATGCATAAGTGAAGTAATCTCGAGATGGATTGATTTCCCTAGTTCTGTAGAATTAAGGGAGACAAAATTGTGGTCTTTGTGAGGTTGGAAGACATGGACAACGCCAATCGAATAGTATCCAGCATAACAGGTTTTTCAACTAACATGTCAAGCTTATCAATAAGTAAGAGAGAAAGGTTGGTTGCGTAGATATTAGAAACTAAATTTCATACTGAACCCACGACTGAACCAAAATTAGTGGTCAGATTAAACCCTGTTATGAGGGACCTAATCATCAATGGAAACACAGATGAAATCTACAAGAAGGAAGTGAAGAAGAAGCAGAGCAAATGGAAGAAAACAGAAATCAGAGCTGAGGCGATGGAGAGCGTCGGGAAAATCAACTAGCCTGGTTGAGAACTCTAAAAAAAGAAATCGCCAAGCTAAAATAAATTCTCAGGTAGGATTGAGTATTTTCTAGCAAATTTTAGGTAGATGGCGGTCGAAGAAAAAGACCCCAGATATGTCAAACCTGTTTGTAATGATCCCTTTAAAATAGGATAATTGTCTTTATAAATCACTCCTTTTGTAACTGATCTCTATTTTTAGAATTATGGGGAAGTTTAAACATTTTGAATTCCACAAGTAATTCCTCTATATTTATATTATCTCGAGGATATAGAAAATATAGAGAAAAGAGGAGCCTTCCCTCTGAGCAGGAAGACTTTTGTAAACTTTGGGGCTAGAAGGAATAAATAAATGTAGAAGCGGATTTTGGACTATTTATGAAAAGATTCTAATTGGTGGTGATATGAGTCTTGTGTTCTTTCATAGTATGTGATTCCTGTAATCTTATATTTCATTTACACTTTCATCTATATAAATTGGATAAACAAAAACCCAGAATTCATCATTGCGATGCTCTTGGCTTAAGCGATTTAGACTATGTGTATTTCTTCAAAACCAATTCAGAATTTATTTTAATATGTTCTGATGTAGTTATATGTTTTTTTTCCTATGATGCCATGCAAATTTCAAATATAAACTCAGACTCATCACCTCATTTAGCCTTTTCCTCTTGATAGTTTTCATGTTTTGACAATGCATTGTTCATTCCAGACTCCATAGCCCAAATGTTATCTTCATTTCTTTAGTTATTTTATAAGAACCCCCCAAAACAAACCAAATCTAGCCACTAATTGCTAAAGAAACATTAAGTGACATGAGAGATCCCTCTCTGAGTTGAGCAGGCTAGTGCCTCTGCTCTAAATATGGTTGAAACAATTACCTCTGTCATTTTTCTATCATCCGAACAAAATTTATAGAGCGCTAACATTCAAGCACTGTTGTCGGGGACGAAATTTAAAAATTTTCCCTAGGAAAGAACGACTTGATTGAGTTATAAGGTCTGAGAGCAGTGGACACTTAGGCACATATTGGCTGTATTCCTACTCTGGTGACTCCACACATTAACAAAATCAGTTTGAAGGTGATTCCACTGGTAGAAGAATCCAGAAATTTAAATTTTCACTGGCGACTCCACTCTCAATGCAGAATCCAGCTTCCAAAACATCAATGGTGACTCCACTCTTAATGCAGAATCTAGATCCTAAAAATTTATTGGTGACTCCACTCAAATTTCAAATGCATTTCATTCACTGAAAGACGATGCCCATTGGCAGAGGTATGAGAAGGTGTTATGGAAGAAAACAAATGCTCAAAATGGGATTTTTTCCAGGTTATTTTACTATTTGTTATAAGATGTCTCTAGTTTTTTCTTGAAAATGCTAGACAAGTTCTTCTTTACTTATTGCATGCAAATGATGACCATGACAATCCATAAATTATATATCGCCCTCTTAAAATTGCACGAATGTCCCCTCAGTTCATCACTGGCCTTGATACAAATATTCCATCTAAGCCATGGAAGGAACATAACGATGAGCCTCATGAATCCAAGACTGGTATTTCACCCCCTATACTTAATCCAACATCACCCCAGATTCAACAAAGATACAGTCCCTTGAAGCTACCTCAAGCTCTTCATGATTTTCCTCTTAAGTACTATAAGTACCTACCTATGTTTGATGGGGAACCTAATACAATATCAGCGGAAAAACACATCCAAGGGTTTGATAATTTTATAGATTTGTTTGAGATTGATCATGATGATGTTTGTATGAGGGCCTTTTTTCAGTCCTTAAAAGGAGACACCAAAAAATGGTTCAAGCATTTGCAGCCAAAGATGATTAGCTCATGGGAGGAATTGAAAGATGTATTTTTAAAGTTTTGGGGCAGGAAGAAATATCTGGACCTACAACTTAGAGAGTTCTATGCTTTGAAAAAGCAAGAAAATGAAACTATTTCTATATTCAGTACAAGGTTTTCTAGTATCTATCACAATTTTCCCAAAGAAATTCGACCCACTGAAGCTACTACCATGCTCCATTATGAAAATACTCTCCACTACTCTCATCCAGATTCATCCCTCCTCCTTATGGAAAGAAGATCCAATTCCTTACAGCAAATGTTCTATGATGCTCAAGACATTCAACACAACATCCAAGCATGTAAACAGATTCAAAATGAGGGACTAAATGCTCAAGAACGTGAAAGTGAATATGAGAAGAAAGGGTTTGATTGGGATTCTAAGCATAAAATTGAAAATACCATAGGTCCTCTTTCATTTTCCAATGCCAATGATTCTGCAAAAATTTATATTCCACCTATTGAAAGAGGGGGTGTTGATCCATCTTATGATAAGGAAAAGGATGATTGTTTTATGTATTTGTTTATAGACAGTCAAGACGATGAGTTTACAAATCAGTTTGTTGAAGAATAGGTTGATGTTCCCGGTTTTTTCTTGTTAGATGACATCCAACATACAGTTGATTTTCCTATATATGACAAATATGAGGAGGATTGTGATGTTGAAGACTTTCTTTTTCAACAGTACAGTGAGATAAAAAAAACCTAGGTATCGCAGTTACAAGGAGCAAAGTATTGGATCAGTTGAAGAGAATTCTCTACCCTTGTGCTTTGTTGCATTCAAATTGTTGAAAGAAGATTCTAAGATCATTGTTGAGGCAAAAGAATTTGTGCTAATCCAAAGTCACACAAAACCAATGAAACAGATTGACAAAATATTGCAACACTCTTCTCAGGCACTTGATGACCCTATTACTTGTTTTGTATAAGATCTTTTCAATTCAAAGGTACAATCATTGGTTGAAGACAAAGATGAAAATGAGCATGTCTAGCAATCCAAAGAAATGGGGAAATGTACCTTTGGCGACACTGGAGAAAATGAAGAAGGTTTTGAGTCAAGTAACAGAACCTTGCCATTGTGGTTTTCCTCATTCGAAATGTTGAAGAAAAATGACTATAGCGTTTCAAATCATAAAGAATCCAAGCATGACGTTGAAAGTGAAGAAAGCAGTGGACTTACAAAGAAAAACTCTCTTCCCTTATGTTTTTCTTCCTTTGAATGGTTAAAAGAAAATCATGAGATTTTAGAGAAAACAGGGAGTTCGGACTCCATTCAAAGTAGTATTGTTTTACATGAAAAGATTGTTATCATGGAGGAACACCAACTACACTCACATGCATTAAACGATCATTACTTGGAAAGGTATTTAAATTCAAAGTTGCAACCTGTGCTTGACCATTAGATTAAAGAAGAAGATGATCAAGAAATTGTTGTTAAAGGTCATTTTCTTTCTCCTAAAACTAATGCAGATGTTCAACAATATTCCCAGCAAGACAAAGTATTTCAAGGTTTCCTTTCTTCCCTTGAAAATGACGTAGTGATCCTATTTCTAAACAGCCTAGACATGGATGAAGATTTTGAAACTTCACCTACACAGAGTCCAAGCAGCGAGAAAAATCTTGTGGAGGAAGCTTTCTCTTCTGTCTTGACTCCTGAAAAGGAAACATTCTTCCATATAATTCATGATCCCAAGACACATTATATGGAAAAGGTTTACAATCATAATTTACCAATAATAATGGATTACAAAAAATCAATGTCTATAACAAATATGAGTCTTCTTACATCAGATGATTTTCTCCAACCATGGTTGCCTTATGACTCAAGAAATCCTTACTACCAGACTTCTCAACAAATCTGTCAGTTTTTCAATAGAAGTCAACAAGTTAAATCACCTGAAAACATAAATGCAATGTAAGGAGTGAAATGTGATGATTGTATATATATTAGAAGATTCATTTTTTATTATGTTGGAGGAAGTGAACAATCCAGGCCCTTCAAAATTTTTAAGAATTGGACTTATGAATAAAATTTTGAATGAATCGTCAGCAAAAACGTTTTGGAGCAAGCAAGTGCAAAGAAAATGAACGATGGATAGAATGTTGTCATGGCTACATTGGGATTATGTTTTCGCTTGATTAACAATCCTTTTTCAGTAGTTAGGGTAGGTAGGAGTGTGTGAATAAGCTTGTTGGTCAAGCATTGTTTTAAATCTTCAGTAGTATGTACAGTTAGATCTGAGCGGTATTTTTTTTAGCATCCAGTGGAGAGAAGTTTGAAAAATCCGGTTTTAGGAATTGACGTTCAGTCTCAAATACATAACAGGATGCCCACACATGTTTGAAAGGTAGCCCAATGAAGAAGGCACCGGGTATATAGTTCTTTTCTACCTCACTGGGAGGATAGCATCCCCAATTGGAGCCTATGTTATCACCATAACAATTATGCTTGAAATCCAAGTTCAAATTTAGCAAGTGACTAAAGTAGTGTAGAGACATGGCATCATTTGGAGGCTCAGGTCATATGTGGTGGAAATGTGGACAAATATAGCGGGAGCGTGAAGGAGGGAATCCTATAAACCGTTGATCCTGAAGTAGCCCAGATCAACAATTGAGACCCATATTGGGCGATGAAGTAGCACGAAATTTAATTATGCGAGGGCGAACCAGGGAAAACCATTGGGGTTTTAGTAGTTGACGTGTGGAACCCTTAGAATTATATCGGGGTGAAAAGAAGCCTTCCTGAAACCATTTTCCAAATAGCCCCAATGTCACGTGGTCTAATGTGTCAAATCAACAACTCATGGGGGGAGGTTACGGCTAGTCAAATCACCTCACGTCGCTGGTTCGAGTACTTCCCGTCCGACATGTCCAGTGAACGTCGTCATATAACTAACTCAAAATTTCATCATTCTAAGTAGATTAATGAAGCATGGAAAACCAACATACCCTGTCAGTAATTCATGATTAGGATTCGAGGACTAACGGTCTCTGATATGGGTGGTTTTATTCTACTCCAGGAAATCGTCGTCTCATGCATAAGTGAAGTAATCTCAAGATGGATTGATTTCCTGAGTTCTGTAGAATTAAGGGAGACAAAATCATGGTCTCTGTGAGGTTGAAAGACATGGAAAATGCCAATCGAACAGTATCCAGTACAACATGGTTTTCAACTAACATGCCAAGCTTATCAATGAGTAAGAGAGAAAGGTTGGTTGCGCAGATATTAGCAACTAAATTTCATATTGAACCCGCGACTGAACCAGAATTAGGGGTCATATTAAACCCTATTATGAGGGACCTAATCATCACTAGACACATGGATGAAATATACAAGCAGGCAATGAAGAAGAAGAGGAGCAAACAACAGAAAAAAGAAATCATAGTTGAGGTGATAGAGAGTGTCGGGGAAAATTAACTATCTTGGTTGAGAACTCTAAAATAAGAAATCGCCAAGATGAAATAAATTTTCAGGTAGGATTGAGTATGTTCCAGCAAATTTTGGACAGATGTGGTCAAAGAAAAAGGCCCCAGATATGTTAGACCTATTCGTA
Organism: Picea engelmannii; assembly: GCA_009831015.1. Taxonomy (NCBI): domain Eukaryota; kingdom Viridiplantae; phylum Streptophyta; class Pinopsida; order Pinales; family Pinaceae; genus Picea; species Picea engelmannii. The sequence continues at coordinate 189,292 of ML793567.1, forward strand.
ACGATCCCTTTAAAATAGGATAACTATCTTTATAAATCACTCCTTTTTGTAACTGATCTCTATTTTTAGAATTATGGGGAAGTTTAAACATTTTGAATTCTACAAGTAATTCCTCTATATATATTATATTGAGGATATAGAAAAGATAGAGAAAAGAGGAGCCTGCCCTCTGAGTAGGAAGACTTCTGTAAACTTTGGGGCTAGAATGAATAAATAAATGCAAAAGCAGATTGTTTATGAAAAGATTATAATTGCCGGTGATATGAGTCTTGTGTTCTTTCATAGTATGTGATTCCTGTAATATTATATTTCATTTACACTTTCATCTGTCTAAATTGGAGAAACAAAAACCCAGAATTCATCATTGCGATGCTCTTGGCTTAAGCGATTTAGACTGTGTATTTCTTCTCAACCAATTTAGAATTTATTTTAATATGTTCTGATTCAGTTATATTTTTTTTCTCCTCTGATGCCAAGCATATTTCAGATAGAAACTCAGACTCATCGCCTCATTTAGCCTTTTCCTCTTGATAGTTTTCATGTTTTGACAATGCATTGTTCATTCCAGAATTCATAGCCCAAATGTTATCTTCATTTCTTTAGTAATTTTATAAGAACCCCCTAAAACAAACCAAATCTAGCCACTGATTTCTAAAGAAACATTAAGTGACATGAGAGAGCCCTCTCTAAGTTGAGCAGGCTAGTGCCTCATCTCTAAAGATGGCTGAAACAGTTACCTCTTTCGTTTGTCTATCAGTTGGACAAAATTTATAGAGTGCTAACACACATTACACTAGAATTTACGTGGAAACCTAAATGGGAGAAAACCACGAAATTCTTTCTTATATAGAGAATATTACATTCATAGGAAGCACCAACTTCCAAATTCTCCAACACAAACTAGAAGGAGGCACCAACCCGATGATTTATAGGCACCAACCTGAAGGAAGCACCAACTCCCTGAGTTCTCTGGCACCAACTGAAAAAAGGATAAAACCCCCCGATTTATAGGCACCAAACTAAAGGAATAACCAACTCTATGAGCTCTCCAACACCAATAGGAAGGAGGCTACGAACCCCTCATTTACAGGTACCAACCTGAAGGAAGCTCCAAATCCCTAAGTTCTTTGAAACCAAATGAAAGGAGGCTACAACATACTTTCCTTGCCCCATCTTGTCTCCTTTAAATATAAGTGTAGACTCACTATCACTACCAATTATATTGTCACTACCAATGTAACTGATACATCAACCAACCTCTCACTGTCACATCAACCAACCTCTCACTGTCATTGTCACATCAACCAACCTCTCACTTTCATTGTCACATCAAACTACCACTGTCACATCAAACAATCACTGTCAACCTATCGTTATCACTATCACAGTTACCATCATTACCACCATCTCTAATATACCATCATAAACTAGATCCACTCACATGAATACCAAAACCATCACCATACCAGGTACATAAACCAACTACCAAAACCTGTACCATACCATGTACATCAATCATGTACATCGACATGTACCATTCCATGCATCAACTATGCACATTAACCTGTACCATACCATGTACATCAACCATGTAAATCAACTATGTACATCAACTTGTACCATACCATGCATCAACCTGTACCATATGATATCATCAGTGAAGTGCCAAGATACCAAGATACCAAGATAACCAATATTTGCTTCTAATGAATGTATTATAACATCACCAAGGTGTACCTAAACATGTACCAACATCACCAAGACATGCCTCAAGCATGTACAACAACATCCAATGCATGTACCTCAAACCATGTGCCACAAGCATATGCCAACATCCATAAACCATGTACCAAGAGATACCATCAAACATGTACCATATCACTCATATACCATACTAATATGAAAATGAAAAAAGTTTATGTGCACAAATTTGCAAGTTAAATAGTTATGTGATTAAGGCAATTGGATCAAGTTGCAAACACATAAACAAACATAAACAACCATCATAAGCAAGCACATAACACAACAAAATGATAAAGGAGTTCACCCCTCTCTTGGGATACATCTCCTGGTCCAGCTTCCAATGGATCATTTTCATTAATGCTCAAAGTGTCAAAATCGGTGCTTTATAATGCTCATAATGGAAAATAGATGACTTCAAGGGCTCCAGAAAGTCCAAAAGTCCCTAGCTGGGCTCTTTCTACACCTGGTTTGGCCAAAAAATGGAGAAAATACACTTTCTGGAAGTTTTTCCCCAATAGTTTGTTGTACCCTCTCATCAAAATGCACTCTGTCAAAACTGAACCTAGCTCTAAGTGTTTCCTGTGGCAAAACACAACACACACGCTCGTTCCCCAATTTGGTGCAAATTGTCGCATCGTTAGGGACTAGCACCTTTCTCGACGGAGGTAGTGGTCGCGTGGCACCCCATGTGGCCAATCACTAACCAACATTATATCACTCATATGGTATATTGTTGAAAAGTCTCGCATTGGTGGTCAAATGGGAGTGTAATGGAGTATGTGATCGAGGTTTGGGGCTAAGCCTCGACCCTTTCTCCCCCCGGACCAGGTTTAATGCAAGTTTAACTTAATGTTTTAAACCACGTAGTCAAGAACCAACCATGGGAGGGATGGTATCCCAGCCCTTGACAAGTCTTTTCCCATGGAGGTCATGGGTTCAACCCTATTGGATTCCATAAAATTTTTAAACCATCAAACCTATAATGGGTTTCCATGTGGTGCCCCCTAACTAGGCCACATGGAACCTTTCCATTCGCCCTGTATGTTGACATGTATCGGCACTATATTGGTTCACGAAACCCTTCCAACTCAACACCTTCCACATCATCCTTTGTCCAGTCAACAATATGGTCCTCCTGCCATGTCAACAGTACAGTCTGCACAGTCAGCATGTACAAACTGTACGGACTATGTACAATCAACATTTTTTTGCCTATTTGGAAAAGTGGTCAGAACGTGATATCTCTCACATACAATCTTTGTTTGATTTTTTCAAGCTGTGTTGGGATCGCGAGGACGATATCTACGCAATGAATCCATTTTCGAGCAATTCCAAGAACTTTGATTATTGAGCATATTTTGATCCCCTCGATCACTCCTCCCCATTGGGAAGCTTTTGGAACTCCAAAAGACTACTTTCAGTCAATCTGAAGATGAGGCTATAGTTCCCTCACCTTTCCAACCTCAATCCATCTAGCTTTTCTTGGATTTGTGCCTTTAAGACCAACACAAAGGTATTACACATTCCCTCGTTTTGAAGTTCTCATCCTCCTCTCAAGGATTGTATCCTCATGCAATTTTGAAAGATATTCTGGAGAGAAGTCATCCATGGAAGGTATATGAACATGCTCTCCTTGATCATCAATCAAAGGAGGCTCATACAATCTCAAATTTTCAACATTAACAACTACATACATTTGCATATAAGGAGGAAAATCCAAATGGAAGGCATTGTTACCAATCTTTTCAAGAATCTTGAAAGGTCCATATCTAATTGGTTTCAGTTTTTTATCTTCTCCTTTAAGCCTCTCTTTTCTAACATAAATCCAAAATTCATCTCCAACTTGGAAAATGTGATCAACATGATGCTTGTCATGTCTTGTCTTGTACTTGGCTTGGCTCTTTTCCAACTATTCTTGTACCATTTGATGCACCAAATAAATTTGTTAAATGAAATTCTTTGCTATATCAATGCCATATGACCATCAATAGAAATATCTTTCCCAAAGATAAAATCTAAAGGATATTTTGGCAAATAACCAAAACTTACCTCAAATGGGGATGTTTGAGACGATGAATGTTTAGCTTGGTTATAAGAATATTGAATGTAGTGTAGGTGCTCATCCCAAAGATTAGGATTTTTGTTGTAATAACCACGAAGAATATGTACTATTGTTCTATTCACCACTTACCACTTTTGTTTGACCATCAGTTTGTGGATGAAATTTTGTTCTCTTTTTCATATTGGTGTCCATGAGTGCCCATAAGCTTGACCAAAAGTTCCCAATAAATCAAGAATCTCAATCAGAAATAATGGATTTGGGAAACCCAAAATGTACCCAAACATGGATTAAGAACATTTGTGTCATTTGTTCAGTTGTAACCTGCTTCTTACAAGGCATCAAAATACACATTTTTATGAAATGGTCAACCACAACATAAAGATACTCATGATTCTTTTTAGACATAGGTAGACCTCCTACAAAATCCATGGAAATACTTTCCCAAGGACGAGAAGGAACTGGAAGTGGAGTATACAGAACCAACTTTTTATTTCTATGCTTACTTGTAGCACATAAATAACATCCTCTTACATATCTTGAAATATTTTGTTTCATTTTAGGCCAATATCAATACCTTTGCAAATTAGCCATAGTCTTTCCTACACCAAAGTGGTCAGCAATAAGAGTAGAATGTGCTTCCCTTATGATGTTGACTCTTTCACCCTTTGGAATACATAGCTTGCTAAGATGATACAAAATCTTATCATGCACATGGTAATCCAATTCTTCAACTTGGTTATAATGACACAAAGTTGCATAAACCTCTTTAAAATCAACATCTAAAGCATATTGTTCAACATAGCTCTCATGCATGGTAGAATTATGCTTAAGAATAACCGAAGCACTAACAATAGGCCTAGAAATAATATCAACAACTTCGTTATAAATTCCTTTCTTGTACCTGATAACCAAGTGGAATTGTTGTAGGAAACCCATCCAACTTAATTACCTTGCTTGTTGTAGCTTTGTTTGTGATTGTGAGTATTGCAATGGTTGATGATCTGTGTGAATGATCGTATCTTTTCCCAACAAATAATGTTTCCATTTTTTCACACTTTGCACCAATGCATATAACTCCTTATCATATGTAGGATAATTAATCACCACACCATTAAAAGTTTCATATTGAAAACAAATGGGCTTACCATGTTGCAACAAGACTTCTCCCATTGCATAATTACTTGCATCTGTTTGTATCTCAAATGGTTGTCTCAAATTAGGAAGTGCAATAAATGGAGTTGAACTAATATTCTCGTTTAATGCATCAAAATATTTTTGTTTCTTGCCTCCCCATTGGAAAAATTGCTTGATGCTTGTCACTGCATGTAATGGAGCTACAATTGAAGAGAAGTTATCAATAAACTTTCTCCAATATTGGGTTTCTCCCAAAACACTTCTTACCTCTGTCACATTGTTGGGCTTGAGACAATCCAAAATGAATTTGACCTTGGAAGGATCTATTTTCATTTTTCCTCCTCCAACAATATGTCCCAAGTAAACAAGTGAGGTCTTTCCAAACTCACATTTAGACATCTTCAAAAACAAATTTTCTTTCTTCAAGAAATCTAAAACTTGTTTTACATGCATAACATGCTCTTCACGAGATTTTCTAAATATCAAGATTTCATCCAAGTAGAAAATCATGCAATCATCAAGAAAATGCCTTAAAACATCATTCATAACTCTTATGAATGTAGCAAGAGCATTACAAAGCCCAAATGGCATCACCATCCATTCAAACAAACCTTGCTTTGTTTTGAAAGTTGTCTTCCATGTGTCTCCTTAAACAATCTTAATCTGATGATATCCACTTCTCAAATCCAACTTAGTAAAATACTTAGCATATTTTAATTGATCAAGCAAATGATCAATTCTAGGAAGAGGATAATGATTATTTACCGTAATCTTGTTCAAGGCTCTGAAATCTACACACATGTGCCATGTACCATATTTCTTTGGTACTAAAACAATTGGTGACCCACATGGCAATGTTCTTGGCATGATAACCCCTTTGTCAAGCAACTCTTGGATTTGTTTTTTAATTTCAACATTCTCCATGACTAACATCCTGTACATACCAATGTTTGGAACAGGACTATCTTGCTGCAATTGTATCTTATGTTGGATACCCCTTTTAGGAGGAAATACTTTTGGTTACTGAAAGATCTCATCATATTGGTTAACAACCTCATATAAATCAGATTTTAACTTTGCATCACAACCTTGGAAAGCTTCTTTTTCAACATTGTCTTTGGGTTTGATCATCGAGAGTACAAAGTTCTTACTAACATTGACTAATCTCTTTAATTGTCCAGCATTTACAAGTGACAAATTCATCTTCTTTGTATATTCTCGAACAATGTACTCAACTCCATTTTTAAACAAATGATATTTGTTCTCATGACAATGAAATATGGCTCTCCTATCATATAAACATGGATGATTTTAGGGGATAAATTTCGCTCATGGGCTAATTTTCCATGGTTTTTCTTAGAAAAATATTCGCTTTTATAAAAATGATTCGCCCAAATTCTAAAGGAAAAAAAATATTTTACCTTAAAAATCGCCAAAATTTTATATAAACTATATAAAATCCTTAGGAATTTGAATACTTTTACAAAAATATTGCCAAACATTTATAGTTGGCATATGAAGGATCAGTAAGATTCGCTAAGGTTTCTACATTTTAAAATAAATTTTCATCCTTAAAATCATCCATGCATATAAATATGGGCTTCCCAACACAATACCACAAATATCTAATGGAATAACATCAAGCTCTACCTCATCTATAAAGTTTTCAGTGATGGAAAATCTAAGTTTACATATTCTTGTCACATTCAATTTGGGATTGTCACATATCCATCCTAGAGGATATTGTTTAGGATGAAGAGTAGTTTCCAAATGCAATTTCTTAACTATGTCTTCAGAAATGAGGTTTTCTTGAGATCCAGTATCAAATAGAGTATCTATCTTGGTATGCTTTGAAATTACCCTTATGTGGAAAACCTCTATTCTTTATTTTTCATGTTGAGTTTCATTGAGGCTACTACTTGAAGAACTAGTACTTGCAATAGAATCCTTACCTTGAAAACCCATGGCTATAATTTTTGTTTCATCTCCTGAATCAGAACCTAAATCTTGTTGTGTAGTTGCATTAGTCTTTGGTTTCTTCTTGTGGCTAAACGTTTTGGGTCTCATTTTAGGATGAAGTTTCCAACAATGGTATTCATCATGGCCATGTTTTTAACAATGTTTACATGAGAGTTTCTCTCCCTCTTTCTTGACTGAAACATTATTTCGTCCATCTCCTTTGAATTTCCTCTTTCCCTTGTCTCCCTTAACAAATGGCTTCTTGTTGCCCTCTTGAGGTTCATTCCTCCCTCTTTCTTCCAAATGCGTTTCATGTACACAAACTTCATCTAGATTTGTAGGGTTAAACATAAGTATTGTATGTCTCAAGTAGCTATGCAATCCTCCAATGTATTTGAGTAAAGTTTCTTGAGAAGATAAATCTATACCCAAAATCAAATCTCTTATTATAAATTATTGAGTGTAGCTTTGCACACTTTTCCCTTTAGCTTGTCTAAAATTTTGTCAATCCATAATATCTTTCTACATGTATGCTAATGGATAAAATTGTCTTTTAAGTGCAACAATAAATTCATTCCAAGAGGATAAAACTTTACCATGTTTCTTCATGTCCTCTTGAGTGTTGGCTTCCCACCAAATGAGTGTTTCACTTTCCAATCCAAGAGAATAAAGTTGAATCTTAGTTTCATCATCTTTGAATCTTTGTATCCTACAATACACTTCAATCTAACGAATCTAGTTATCCAATTTCTAAGCATTTACCTCTCCATTGTACATAGGCAATTCAAACTTAATATCAAGCTTAAGAAAAGGAGTTTGTGGAGGAATTTTACCATGTTCTTTTGGAGAATTTGGAGGTGGTTTTGAAATGGTAGAAGAAATGGAAGATGGAGGTGAACAATGTGGAGTATCACCATTCCCTCCATTTCCTTTTGTAGTTTTATCAGAACTATCTTCATTGCCTCTTGGAGTATTTGAGCTTTCACCTTGCAACCTTGAATTCCTTTCTTCAAATAAAACTTTCACCATTTATGTCATATCATAAAAATATTTTCTAAAAGTTTCATCTTCTGAAGTAAGAGTTTCATGACTCTCCTCATGAGACATACTTGGTGAATGCCTCCTCGAAGCTTGAGGTGAATGTGTAGTTCTCCTTCTTGAAAGTTGAGAACTTGTCTCTACAAGTTGACCTTCTCCTCTTGTGATATTCAACCTTGTAAGCATTAGAAAACAAACACTTACAAACAATCAAACCTTCAAAAACCTTTTCTCTGATACCAACTTGATGTGAAAATGAAAAAGGTTTGTGTGCACAAATTTAAAAGTGAAATAGTTATGTGATTTAGGTAATTGGATGAAGTTGCAAACACATAAAATTAATGAGTTTGTTTTACTTAACATGAGAAGAATAAACAAACATAAACAACCATCATAAGCAAGAACATAACACAACAAAATGATAAAGGAGTTCACCCGTCTCTTGGGGTACATCTCCTAGTCCATGTTCCAGTGGATCATTTTCATTAATGATAAAAGTGTCAAAATTAGTGCTTTATAATGCTCAAAATTCAAAATAGATAGGTTCAATGGCTCTAGAATGTCCAAAAACCCCTAGTTGGGATCTTCCTGCACCTGGTTTGGCCAAAACAATGGATAAAATGCACTTCTTGGAAGTTTTTCCCCAATAGCTTGTTGTACCTACTCACCAAAACACACTCTGTCAAAATTGAACCTGGCTCTAAGTGTTTCCCATGTCAAAACCCAACACACATGCTCGTTCCACAATTTGCGGAAAATTATCACACTGTTAGGGATTGACACCTTTCTCGGTTGAGTTAGTGGTCACATGGCCCCCCATGTGGCCAAGCATTGACTGAAATTATAGCACCCGTCCGATAAACCATTGGAAAGTCCCGTGCTGGTGGTCATATAGGAGCTTAATGGAGTATGCAACCGAGGGTTGGGGCTAAGCCCCGACCATAACCAACCATATCCTAAGTATCCAAGCAAGCACATAACAAACATAAACAACCATCACAAGAAATCACATAACACAAAAAAATGATAAAGGAGTTCACCCCTCTCTTGGGCTACATCTCCTGGTCCATCGTCCAATGGATCATTTTAATTAATGATAAACATGTCAAAATTAGTGCTTTACAATGCTCAAAATGCAAAATAGATGGCTTCAATGGCTTGAGAATGTCCAAAAATCCCTAATTGGGCTCTTCCTGCACCTGGTTTGGCCAAAACATGGATAAAATGCACTTCCTGGATTTTTTTCCCCAATAGCTTGTTGTACCTATTCGCCAAAACACACTCTGTCAAAATTGAACTTGGCTCTTAGCATTTCCCGTGCCAAAACCCAACACACATGCTCGTTCCACAATTTAGGGACTAACACCTTTCTCGGCTGAGTTATTGGTCACATGGCCCCCCATGTGGCCAAGTGTCGACCGAAATTATAGCACCCGTCTGGAAAACCATTGGAAAGTCCCTTGCTGGTGGTCATATGGGATCTTAATGGAGTATGAGACCGAGGGTTGGGGCTAAGTCCCGACCACAATGAACCATATGCCAAGTATCCAATATGTTCCTTTAACAATTTATCATACCATGACGAAGATGTATCATGCATAATCACTACCATGACATGCCTCAAGCATGTACCATAAAAACATAAGCCTAAAATCTAACACATAGGCATACCTATGATCCTATATCTGACTTGATACATAATATAACAGACGTGTAGCTCTTCCTCAACTTTAGCAACAAGAGAATAACATCTTCATCAAACTTTATCATAGTTTCACGAGACTAATTTTGGATTAGTCACAAACCCTAACTTTTGACAACCATAAATCCACACCTGTAATTAAAAGGTATGGGAGTTTAACCATAGATACTATGAGATCTATATTCCATCTCCTCAAAATTTTAGGGTCTAAAACCTCTCAGAACATAAGTTATAGTGAAAATGGGAAACCTTCCTAAATTTTATCCTATTTTGGAGAGTGAACTTGTAAAGAATTCCCTGCAATCAATATTTGATATCTGATTCATAAAATCACAAAAACAATACTAAAGAATTATATCTTTCTACTACAATTTGTCTCACATAATTTGGATCCTCTATGAAGAAGTTATGATTTTTTTACTTGGAACACATGTTTTAGATTAGTTTCAGGACTAGCCAAAATCCATAACTTCCAAAGAGTTTATCTCAAAAAATACAATGACTCAGAAGATAATATTTTTACCACAATTACCTTGATATGTTTTCTAAATATCCTCCATTTTTCACTATATTATTAATTCTAGAAAAAACCTTATAGAGAAAATGGTAAGATGACCTTTAAATGACATACCTTAGAACACATCATCACAATACTTCATCCTCCCTTGGAATTCATCTCTTCTTCACTTTATCTTCCATCTAAAATTTGTCTCATATCTCCTTGGTTACCTTAGATAAGAATCACTTGCACACTTAGATAGATATTCAATGAACTTGTGTGTGTGAATGTACTTATGAGTGACTTCTTGAAGTGTATATATAATATTTCTAAGTAACCTCTTTCCTTAACTTTAGGGCTTCTTGAACTTACTTGTTACAACCACTTTACCCTTTCATTGAATTGTAACTATTTAGGAAATTCTTAACCCATATTTGGGGATTCCAACTTCATGACCTCATAACTCTTAAACCATGAGGAACTATGTGATATTCCAGCTACAGTTGGAAATGGCATGACAAGGACTATCAATCTATGTGTCAGAAAGTTGGATTAGGTTGATGGACAATTTATCTGGATTGTTGGTTGTCATTGATGTCAACCCTTGGAGAGTGATATTGTAGATTGACATCAACCCTTAATGATTGATGTCAACCCTTGGATAATTCCAGTAGCGAATTCTGGTAGCACAAAGGCATGGGTAAGGGACCCAACTCTGTTTGAGGTATAAAGGCATAAAGATCAGTGAATTTATAGGTAAAACTATTCTAGATGGATAATATATGTCATGCAATTTCTAGTGATATGTGGAACATCACATAACTCCTCACAGTTAGAGAGTTATGGCCATATGTAGTTGCAAAACCCTCATGAGTTGTCTAGAAGCCCTTAGAAGGTAAAAGAAGTTAATTATTCTAGAAGCTCCTAGAAGAAGTGTACTAGTCAAATTGATGGTGACTAGGAGTTAATCATGGGTATAGTTGTTTCATTTAGAAAATAATTAAAAATAAATTAGTTGCAACAAGAAGTTGTGAGTTTGGTAATTATGGTAAAGTAGTTGTCATGAGAACATTGAATAGTCAAAGTGATTGGAAAGATAAATTAGTTAAATAATAAAGTGGTTGCAAAAATAAGTGGTGAGTTTACTATTTATGGATAAGTAAAAGTGGTTGCAAATGAAATTGATTAAAAATAATTTAGTTGCAACTAGAAGTGGAGAATTTACTATTTGTAGAAAAGTGAGTTAGAAGCGGGTTAGACCTAAATGAAGGACAGTGGGTTATTTTGGTTAGAAGGTAACCCCTTGAGGAAGCTACATGGAAATATAGATAAGAGGGAAAGGCTCTCCCATTAGAACCTATTGAATATCATTGAATATCTATTTTATGAAAGGATATTTGGGAAGGTATTATTGATAGAGAAAAATTGCGGTAGAAAAAGTGTAGCAGAAAAAGTGTGGTTGAAAAATCATGGCAGGAAAAGTGCGGCAGGAAAGGTGTGGCAGAAAAATCACGGCAGGAAAATTGTGGTAGGAAAAGTGCGACAGAAAAGGTGCGGAAAAAAAACCACAGCAGAAAAACCGCGATAGAAAAAGTGCAGCAGAAAAATTACGACAACAGATTTGCAGTGGAAAACCGCAACAACAGAATGCTACAAGAAGAAAAGGGTATGGTTTTCATATGTGTAGTGTTGAATCTATGAATCTGGTTGAGGTTTTTCCTTGTAAATCTATTGGATGCCCTCTTGGAAGTTTAGAGCTTGTTGTAGAGTTGATCTGAGGCAGATCTACTAAAGTTTAGTATTGGTTCATGTTTGAAGGATTTTGGTTGAGTTATGTTACTAGAGTTATTGGTACAAATAGGGCTTGTATAGCAGTGAGGTTGTGGCACATGGTTAATGTGAGGATTTATGGTATTTGATTTATGGAGAGTGTGGTGCATTGCTAGATACATCTTGTTGGTTATCTTGGTGTATGTTATTGATATATGGTAGAGGTATATAATTGGGTACATGGATCATATACATACTTGAAGTACATGGTGATCTTGATACATCTTGTTGAGGCATAGTTTGTTTTTTTGTTGATACATGATTGGTACATGTTGTTGGTTATCTTTGTATGGTGTTGATGTACATGTTTGATGTGCATTGTTATCACATGGTTTGAGTGATATTATTGTGATTTTGGGTATGATATCTATGTTATCAGATCTGATATATTGAGGAGAGTATTGATACATTTTGTTGGTGTATTTAGTTTCGTTGGTACTAGAAAGGCACAAGTATAGGTTGGTTACAAGGCAGTGGCACGGGTTGATTATAGGCTAGTGCCATAGATTGGTACAGGTTTACAACAGTATATATCACAGTGACAGTGTGACAGTGGTTCCATCATTATACTTATATTTGAGGGCTATTGGAAGGGGAAAGGATAGGTGGTTGTAGAAACCTTCCAGTTGTAGCTAGAGAACATAGGGGGTTGTAGCCTCCTTCTTGTTGTAGCCAGAGAATTGGGTAGTTGGATCTTCCCTCGGGTTGTAGCCTAAGAAACTAGGGGGTTAAATCCTCCTTCTGGTTGTAGCTGGAGAATTGGAAGTTGGTGCTTCCTTGAATGTAATTCTTGACATATAAGAAAATCATTCCATGGTTTTCTCCCGCAATGGGTTTCTACGTAAATATTGGTGTATTGTGCATTGTGTGGATGTGTTTGTTATTGTTTATTATGCATTGATGAATGTTAATTCTTATGATACAGTAATATATTGATGATGAATAGATAAACATGGTTGAATAAGTAAAATAATATACTTTGTGGTTTAAAGGATTAATAATTGATATAATTTCTCATTATTGATTCACCCCCCCTCTCAGTAATCCAATTCACTATCTTATTAATTCTAGAAAAAACCTTAGAGAGAAAATGGTAACATGACCTTTAAATAACATACCTTGGAGCACATCATCACAAGACTTCATCCTCCCTTGGAATTTCACTCTTCTTCACTTTATCTTCCCTTTAAAATTTGTCTCATATCTCCTTGGTTACCTCAGATAAGAATTACTTGCTCACTTAAATATATATTCAATGAACTTGTGTGTGTGAATGTACTTATGAGTGAGATATTGAGGTGTATATATCATTTTTATAAGTAACATATTTCCTTAACTTTAGGGCTTCTTGAAATTTCTCGTTATAACCACTTTACCCTTTCATTAATGAATTGTAACCGTTTAGGAAATTCTTAACCCATATTTGGGGCTTCCAACTTCATGACCTCATAACTCCTCAACTGCAAGGAACTACGTGATTTTCCACCTACCGTTGGAAATGACGTGATAGGAACTATCCATATATGAGTGTGTTACATACATTTACACCTTCCTTCATGTCATTATTCCTCAAACAACTTCGGGCTTCATGACCTCAGTTATGGGTTTCTTGTAGACTTCTTCAAAGTGTCTTCCTATGAGGGTCATGCTTAGAGCTACACCATAAGGGGACCACTTTGGAGACTTCTCCAAATACACCCATCACATTTGTTGACATCAATGACAACCGCTACTTGTTGACATCAATGACATCCGATTATCCAAAAACATCAATGACAACCAATTGTCCAACACATATGAAACCAAAATCATTAATTATATCATCCCCATGAAGACTCAAATGAAATATATCTAAAAAAAAATAAGGAATATTCATCCAAACCTAGAACCTCAGGGTAAGGAAGAACTGAACAAACTCTTGTCAACAAGAATTATTTGTCTAGACAAGAACCCTCAATGGATAGATAATATGGTACATGTCAGGAAAAATAATGGGGATATGAGATTGTGTGTTGATTTCATAAACTATAACAAGGCCTCGGAAAAGGAAAATTATCTTGTACCACCCACACAAAAAAAATTACAATGTGTTTCTGGTTCTACAATGCTTTCCCTATTAAATGGTTTTTCTGATTATAATTAGGTAATATTGGTTTCCCATGATGACTAGTTGAAAATTGACTTTGAAACAAAATGGGGGGATTATTCCTATAATAAAATGTCATTTGGAATAATCAATGCACGGGAAAATTTTCAAAGAGCCATGTATATTTCATTCAAAGGACTAATTGGAAATTGTGTGGTGGTGTATCTGGATGATGTTACTATGTTCTCCAAAGACAAAAAATATCATGTATCCCACCCGAGGAAAATATTCAATAGATGTAGGAGATATGGAATTTCCCTAAATATTAAGAAATCTATTTTTGAAGTAAATGAAGGAAAACTATTAGGATTTTTTATGTCTAAGGATGGAATAATGATAGAACCTGAAAGGACAAAATCTATTTCAAAGATTCATTTTCCCCATAATAAAAACTCCATGCAATCATTCCTGGGAAAATAAATTTTGTAAGGAGGTTTGTTCCAAGATTTCAAGAAACTGTTAAACCTCTCCAAGATATGATAAAAGATAATGTTCATTATAATTGTGTCCCCAAAGAAAAGGAAGCATTCATAAAGATTAGAGAAGAGATAGCTAAGGCTCCAACATTGATGAGCCCAAATTTTTGCAAAGATTTCATATTGTATACTTTTTTCCTCTGATATTGCATTTGCAATAGTCTTCACCTAGAAAAATGATGATGGGAATAAATTCCCAATTGCTTTCATGAGTTATGGGTTGCAAGGAGAAGAACTTGATTATCCTGAAGTTGAAAAACAAGCCTATGCATTTTTTAAATAAGTCAAACACTTCAGACCATATCTACTCAAATCCAAGACTAGAGTAGCAGTAGCATACATTGTTGTGAGAAATCTCTTGGTTCAAAAGGATTTGGGAGACAAAAGAGCCAATTATATGACGAATTTACAAGAATATGATATGGATATAAGGCCTTCTAATATTTTTAAGGGACAAGGACTCTGCAAGCTAGCAGTTAAATCAACAGGGAATAACACTGATGAAGATGAACCTTATGAATATCAAAACTATTGGAGACAGAAGTTTTCTATATTCCTGTCAATATTGATCCATGGTATTATGAGATGTAGTATTACTTGACCAATGGCACAATTCCACGATACATGGAACCAAAAAATAAAATATATCTTAGGATTAATTCAACTCAATACCACATTGCTCAGGGGATATTATTTAAGAAGAACTATGATGGTGTTTTCATGATATGTATAGAGAAATATGATGCAGAAAAAGTCCTTTCTGAACTCCATGATGGTCTACCTAGAGGACACTATGGAGGAGACACCACAACACACAAGGTTTTGAGGGAAGATTACTATTGGCCCATATTATTCATAGATTCACATGCATATGCTAGGAGGTGATAAGAATGTCAAAACTTAGTTAGAAGAAAAAATAAACATTCCTTTTTCATGCAACCAATTTCAATTGAATACCCATTACAACAATGGGGTTTAGATATGATTAGGGAAATCGATCCAAACTCTTCTCATCTACAAATATACTTCATGACTGCAACATATTATTTCATGTGTTGGAATGAAGCAAATCCTCTCAAGGTGGTGAATGAAAACAAGGTTATATATTTCCTTTAATCTTATATTGTAACCAGATTTGGTGTTCCAGAATATTTAGTATTTGATAATGTCAAATATTTTTCATCATTGAAATTGACTGAATATGCACTTGAAAATAATATCAAAATTAAATATGCAGCCAATTACTATCCCCAAGGTAATGGACTAGCTAAAGACACAAATAAAAACCTGATAAAAATTATGAAAAGGACCGTAACTGATCACCAAAGGAATTGGCAGTTGGCCTTACTTAATTCCCTTTGAGGTGACAAAGTAACACCCAATACTTCCCTAGGAAACTCTTCTTTTTTTTGGTGTATGGTCAAGAGGTTGTATTACCAACTCATACTTTCCTCCCTTCTCTAAAATTAGCCAAATCTATCCAAGATAGAGAATGCCTAGTAATGCAACAAAGCCTCAACATGCTCCTTAAACTGGAACAAGAAAGAGGGAAATCTAAAAAGAAATTGATATGAAATCAATAATTGATCAAGAGATGGTTTGAAAAAAAATACTATGTAGGGAATAAATATTTTCAAGAGGGATATCTGGTTCTTAAGTGGGATAAAGTCAATGAAATGAAAGGAAAGAATACTAAATTCCAAAAATTGTGGCTATCCCCATATCAAATTCATGAGAGAAGTGGGTCAGGAACTTTCAGACTCAGAACATTGAAGCTGGGAGACATGGAGGAGCTCCTTGTCAATGGCCATATGCTTAAATGATACTTCTCCTAATCAATGTTGGTGATAAAGTTTTATAGTTATTAAGTTGATTTAATATTTTCACTTTCAAGTTTTTTGAAATTCTTTTTAAAATAAACCTTTATAGTTTTCATTTTCTGGGTTAGTTTACTCATTGCTTTCCCAATAAGGTATATGCTAATTATTATTTGTTATTCATACACAACTTTTAATTAAAAACTAGGATTGTATAGTAGGATTAAATCCTAGTTTATTTGTGAGTAACTCTTCAAGTGTCCATAAATAATAATGTCACCTTGCTCTATTATTTAAAATATATAGAATACAAAAGATGGTCATGATAAATGGGAATGATCAATTCATATATGTTTTTGAGAGAACCCCAAGGTAATGAAAATAACTACATATGTTCCTAATGTGTGTATTTTTTGCACATGTGTGATCACTCTCATACTAAGCTTCCTTGTTTTTAAAAAGAAAAGAAAAGGTTATAGTTGCATATGTCTTCTGAATAATATTTGTGAGACTATACCTTGTTTTACATGAATATAAAGAACACACCAGGATCTTCTCAGAGTGGACCCATAAGGATAAGGTACTAACTGAGCCAACATATCAAATCAATTCTCATATCACCCTGCTTCATGAACACCCAAATTGCAAATGTAATACACATATATTACAAATATAGAAGGGTGAATGCAAAAGCTCAATGACAAGGAATTTGAAAGAACTATGAAATTGTGTGGGAAGTATAAGTAAACCTATCGGTGCTATGGACGCTCACTAGAAGTGGGGCTATGTTTGTATGATACTAAGGAAACTTCATCATGGATATGGACACTCACTGGTAGCAAAGCAATGATGGGAAAAGAGAGATGAAGAACATGCATTCCCCTACAAATATTCAGGGTCACTCCTTTGTGGTGTCTTACTCTCCTAATATTTTTGTGTATGAATAAAAGTAATGAAATGAATCCCTTTAATGTTTCACAGTATTTATTCAAGGGATCATCTAGGTTGTTATCACTTTTTCATATTTCAGTAAAATCTTGACAATGTGGGTTCCACAATGCAGGCATGCATGTAAATATTTTAAATCAAGAACAAAACGTAATGATATAATCTAGAGTCACATATAGAAGAAGATATAATTGGTTCTTCCTAGTAATTCGCCATTTTTTGTGCCCCCACAACTACCCACTGAAATTCTCCACCCTAGAGGATTACAAGGGGTCCCCCAATAAACATTTTAGCAAGGAATTTTATCACTACTAACTTGGTTTTCTACCGATACATGAAACTATCATTTTGTCTATGTAAACTCCATAATAAGAATAACTTAATAGAGCCTATGATAATCATAGATGCTTTGAAGTTTCACTCTACTTTTGGTATCTCCTTTATCTCAATGAATGGACTAAACATCCTTTCGATCCCTAAAGCAAATCGACTATCAGATCACTCTTCATTGAAACGTTATTTCTTGGGGTGAACTGACATGAAAATGCCAAGTACCTCTCAAATAACTCATCTCAAGAGACTATTGGGTCCCCTTTATATCATATTCTTCTTTTTCGGAAAGGTTTACACCTTTTGTAAATTATCGATTTTGATGGAGCCTTTCCGATGGACTTGTCCCAATGCACAAGATCCCCACTACGTCATAAATAAATTACCTTGTGTCATCATATCAAGCTATTACTAGCCCAAGGGAACTGACCTATGTGGTGAGATTTTGATGTGTGGGATTGGGTCCCTCACATAATTGATGAGATTACGTGGCAAATGATAATCTGTTGATTAACCTCGTCTTATCCAACCATTTCAATTTCCGGTGCGAGTAAGAATTCTCCATACAAAGACGATCTTCAAGACACAATTATTCCCTCAAGATACCTTCTTATCAGAATGAGAACTAACCACGAATAATTCTCCTCTCCAATTGTCCCTGTATGATAGCACTATCGAAATCCTTCTACAGAAGTAATATTTTCATCATATTCTTTTGTCCAATGGTTCACCGTAATAGATCAACTTGATGACTCCTTCTGATAGCACTCTCGGAGAAATTTCTCAAGATAAATATCTTGACTACCATGTTTTGATGTCGATACATGAGTTTGGAGAATATTTTTCCTTTAAAGAGTATTAATTATGATGTAGTTCTCCACCTAATCACAGGTTG
Organism: Picea engelmannii; assembly: GCA_009831015.1. Classification (NCBI taxonomy): domain Eukaryota; kingdom Viridiplantae; phylum Streptophyta; class Pinopsida; order Pinales; family Pinaceae; genus Picea; species Picea engelmannii. Next base: position 207,871 of record ML793567.1, read on the forward strand.
TAACCCACTTAACATTAATTGTAGAAGATTTGGGATAAATCATAAGTGCATAAATTCTTTTTGACCCTAAATAATGAATCACTCATATTCTATAAGTTTGTAAGAATTGTTTTATGCATATTGTAGCTTCTAGATAATCCCATACTT
>ML793567.1:208117-233967 GCA_009831015.1 Picea engelmannii
GGAGAAATTAGAAGTGGACCCAACCCTAAAATAAGGAAAGTGGGCCAAGTGACCTAGAAGATGTTTTTAAGGAAGATACTTGGAGAGTATAAATAAGAGGCAAGGCTCTCTCATTTGAATCACACTTGAGAATATTGAATATATATAGGTGTCTAGGGTAAACAAATGATATCTAAGCCAAAATTTTGAGGAAAGTGAAGAAAAGAAGGCCGAAATGCAAGGAAGGATAAATTCTTTTGATGGTGCTTTCTAAGGTATGTTATTTACAGGTCATCTCACCATTTTTGCTATAACTGTTTTTCGTTAATGATTCAGATCCTGAAATTTATATGCAAGTGAGAAAACATATCCAAGTATATGTGGTAAACAATTCAGCTTGTGGGTCATTGTATTTTGGGAGTTACACTCCGTGGAAAATAGGGTTTCTGGCCAGTCCTGAAACTAGTCAAAATCACGTTTTTCGGGTAAAAACGTCATAACTTCTTCATAACAGATCCAAATTTAGTGAGACCAAATGTGTTGATTAGGATATATTTTGTAGTATGTTGTGTGATAGTTTCATATCAATTCATCAAATATTTTGTGTGGGGCATGCTCTACAAGGTCGCTCTCTAGAATAAGCCAAAATTCAGCAAGGTATGCCATTTTTGCTATAACTCCTTTTCTGAGAGGTTCCAAGTAGTGACACTTGGAGGAATTGCATAAAACACACTGATGAAAATTGTTTATCATGTTCATATCTTTGTACATTACAAGTTTAAAGTTATGATTACTTCAAGTTAGGGTTGTTGACTGATCCAAAACTAGGCATGTGAGACTAAAGAAAAGGTTGATGAAAATGTTGTCTCTTGTTTTTAAAGTTAAGGAAGGTTTGCAGGAATGTGATCATATACACCAGGTCTATTATAGAGCTACAAATCAGATTTGGATGATGAAATTGATGAGGGCTTTTGGTTGTGGTACATGTTGAGTACATGGTTGATACAAGTAGTTGATGAGTTGGCACACATACATGAGGTGTATAGTTGATGATGATGAGTCATAGTTGATGAGTAGTTGACACATGATTGGTACATACTTCGTACATGTTTGGATGCACTTTTTTATGGTACAGGTTGATTACAGGTTGGTGCATGGTTGATGCACGTGTTTATGGTACAGGTTGAATACAGGTTGAGGTACAGGTTGATGCATGGTTGATGCGTGGTTCAGATTTATTGGTACAGGTTTACAATGGTATATCTCACAATGATAGTTTGACAGTGGTTCCATCATTCTACTTCTACTTCAGGGTGGCAAGATGGGACAAGTACAGGTGGTTGTAGCCACCTTCCGGTTGTAGCCGGAGAACATAGGGGGTTGTAGCCTCCTTCTGGTTGTAGCCAGAGAATTGGAGAGTTGGAGCTTCCCTCAGATTGTAGCCCAAGAAACTAGGGGGTTGGAGCCTCCTTCCAGTTGCAGCTAGAAAACAAAGGAAGTTGGTGCTTCCAATGAATTTAATTCTTCAAGACATATAAGAAAAATCATTATGTGGTTTTCTCCCGATTTGGGTTTCTATGTAAAACACTGGTGTATTGTGTATATGTGTGATTGTTTATTTCTTACTGCTCATTATTGGATAATAATTCTACATTGATATAACATTTGAAGAAAAAGGATTACAATTATGTTATTACTGATTCACCCCCACTCTCAGTAATCCAACAGTAACATCACCTAACTCGATCAGAAGTTCTGAAATAGGTTCCGCAAATACCATCGACTTTTTATATTTCACGGAAACAAAATCTAAGTCAAATTCCCGGAGGATAACCATCAATCTACTGATATTTCCACTGATTACACATCATGTCAACACATATTGGAATGGATTCACAACGGCAATGACGGTGGTCTTGCGAAACAAGATATAGTGACGGAACTGCTGGACAACATGTACTACTAGCAACGCAAGTTTCTCAACATGGGAGTAGTTGAGTTCTGGTCCAACCAGGCCTTGACTCAAGTAATAAATCACATGTTCTTCAAGTAGATCATCCTCTTGAACCAAGACCATACCGATGGTCGACTTTGCCGTGACCAAATACAATAAGAAATATTTATTATAATTGAGTGGTCGATGTAGAGGGGAAGACGTGAGGGCATGTTTCAATGCTTTGAATGAGCGTTAAGTGGCTTCATCCCAAAGGAAAGGGACACCCTTCTTCAGTAAACACATAAACCCTTTAGTGATCTTGGCATAGTTTGCGATAAAATGTCGAAGAAAATTGCCTTTTCCCTGTAAACTCTGAAGTTGAGGGACTGCGCACTGGGGAGGCAATTGAACTATCGCCTCAACCTTTATAGGATCGACCATGATATTTGTTTTTGAAACTATAAAACATAAAAGAGGACCCAACGTCAAGCAAAAACTGCATTTGTTTGGATTCAAGCGAATCCGATAGTAGCGACATTTCTCAAAGATAAGTCATAGGTGTGTGGGATGATCAGCTCTCTTCCGAGATCGTGATGCTAAATCATCGATATAAGCCTCGAATATGTGTTTGAGATCATGGAAAGAAAAATACATGGCTCGTTGAAAGGTGGCTCCAGCATTTTTAAGGCCAAAAGGCATATTCCGATAAGAAAATGTACCCCATGGATAGATAAAAGTTGTTTTATGTTGGTCCTCAGGCTTAATATGTATCTGATTGTATCCTGAAAAACCATCCATGAAAGAGAAGACCTCACAACCTGTGCATTCATTGAAAATATCATCAATGAATGGGGTGGGGAAATTATCCTTTGGACATGCCTTATTCAAATCATGGAAGTCCATACATACACAAATCATTCCCTGTTTTTTGTTGAATGGAACGAGATTTGACACCCATTGAGTCAATTGGACGGGGTCGATGAAACCAACTTTGAGTAGTTTCTCTACTTCAGCCTTGATAGCTGCTACTTTTTGAGGATTAACTGAACGAAGCTTCTGCCAACCCAGCTTGGCGTTAGGGTAAGTTGTTATTTCATGTTCAATGATTCTTGGATCGATGCCTGGAATTTCCTCGTAAGACCAGGAAAAAACGTTGCGGAATTATTTAAAAAAACCGGTATAGATTTGAATCTCCTCAAGGGAGCATTCTGCTCCGGCGAAGACATTCTCCATGATGCCAGGGATTCTGGATATATCAGTAGGTATCGTTTTAGTGATGGTTTCCATATTACCTTCAGGGTAAACTATGTGCGTAGCCAAAGGATTGATAGGACAAGACCTATCTCTAGTCATAGTTAATACGAATTCACCGACCTCAATTCTTCCTAACTACGGGAGAAAATAAGATCTGTGATGGAGATCATCTCAGGGTTTGTCTAGACTAGTCAATGCCTCTATAATCACCTCGTCAAAGGGAAAGACCAATTCTAAGGAATTGATAGTGGTGAGTGAACCTTGAGCCTAGGTAGGCTCAAAAACTGGATCTAACTCTTGTGCGGGATTCGGATCAGGGTCGGTGGAAGCTTGCTGGACTATAGAGTATGCAACCTCTGCCATGGACAAGGGCATGGACATGCTATGATGCCATGTCCCTTCCATCATGGCCGATGGGGAAGGAAGAGTCGACAAATCATTAAAGTAAGTCATGCAGAATGACGACACTTGAAATATTTTAGCCTTAGGATGGTCGGGGACAACTGATATCATCTTGACATCACCGGAGGGAGGCGGTTAATCGAAATTACCCATGCGAGGTAGGAACAAACCAATCCCCATGTTGACAACGCCAGGCTGTGGGTTATCAATCATCGGGACTGTGGATGCCCCTGATGAAGGGTTAGGCCTGGAGAAGGACAATTTATTAATGGTCATGATTCGGCCCTCGTGTGGAAACAAAAAGACATGAAAAAATGTACCAACCACTGCATGCATGGCATATGTCCAAATCCTTCCTAACAGGAGGTTGTAGTCGAGAGGTGCATCGACCACTTCAACTTTGACACACACAGTGTTCCCTCCTAATTGCATGGGGAAAGAAGGGATGATTCCATGTGGTCTGAAGGAATGACCATCGAAAGTTGTAAGAAGAGTAGGTGAAGGAGACAAAATGGGTTGGCTAATGGCCTTCCAACACGCCAATGACATCACGCATGTCAAGGCACCCTCATCAACCACCATACAAAAAATATTCCAGGTAAAAGTTTTCATGGTGTAAGCCACTACTATCTAAAACACGACGTGATATGGGAGATGAGGCTTCAAGTCAGTTGTATCAAGTGTGATAGTTCCTAGATTACATATCTTGGCAGATCCTAAGGCAACTAGCAGAGCCTTTCTCTACAAAGGACATCTCTGGAGGACCTCCAAAGCAGACATCGCGCAAGGGGTTTGTGACAAATCCTCCACCACAGAGTAGTTATGGGCGGCCCTCACGTTTGGATTATGCAAAGCCTTCTTGAACACCCCTTTCAGGATGCGTTTCATTGTTTCTCCCATCGTTCTCTCGATCTAGAGAGGAACAGATGGGTTTTCGACTTCTTTTCCCTTTTCAGTAGTACTTGGCATTTCGTAATCGTGTGCGCTAGTATCTATGTGAGCTTCACCTTTCAAGATATAAACATTCAAGGTCAAGGGATTACTAGACGATGAAGGGGGTCCCTGACTTCCCCCATCCGCGTTCGTAGAGGCTTGAGTTAAATTTTTCCCATGTGGAAATGGGTCCGTTAACACAGCAGGTTGTTGCTGCATCAGTAACTTTTGGGCTTTCGTGAGCCGAGGGAACAGGTGATTTGGCTGGTCTTCTGGAAAAAGGTTACATGGATACTTCGACTTCTTTCTCTCTATGTTTCCCCTGCTAACATTATTGATGGGTTTCTTATCCCCATTACCTTTCTTTCATTGTCTCTTCTTCCCGTCGGCCTACTCGCTATCGTTCGGGTTCGTCGATTGCACACTCTGTACATCCAACATCTGAGTAGGGGGAGTAGCCGAACTAGAGGTTTGGCTGGTTGTTTTCTGTTGTATCGACAATTCTTGCAATTGGTTTGACAACTAATTAGTGGGCTTCTCTTGTGTTGAACCAATAATGACATCGATATGTGGTCCAAACTTTTGTCTGGTCTTGTCAAGTATAGACCTCGGTGCCTTTGGAAAAGTTTGATAACGTAGACTAGATTGAGAGTAAATCAGCTCTAGCTATTGAGATCTCATTATCTCTTCTTCTTCTGAAAAGACCCCCGACGTTGCTACGTCTTTGGATAACTGAGGGAACAAAGACTTGATGAACCACTCCAGCAGGAAATATGGTGGGATTGGTACCGTAATCAAACTCTTACGGAATCTCCATTCTTGGATGTGATCAGAGATATGGTCTGCCTTTGTCTACTCAAAGTTGGCCAGCAATTCGGTGTCGGCATCATATCTCACAGGTAATTGAAAATGGTTTAAGAAAACCATAGCCAATTCACAAAAAGTAGAGTATATTGAGCGGTTGATCTCAATGTACCATTTCGTATCACTCTTGATCAGAGTGCGTTGAGACAGATGCAACTGTACATATTCATCTTTCAATGAGTTGTACATAGGTGAAAGGTAGTCACATGATCACCTCGATATTCATTAGGTTTTCCTTCGAAATTTGGAATGTCTGAGGGTAACTTGGTCAGCATAGGAGGCCAATATGGATCATGACAGATTGGGTCATTTAATAATATTGACAAGTCTGGAAAATGAAAATTTGCCAGAAACGATAGATTAGGTTGTTGAATATGTACAGGAGGATAGGGGCCTGGATTTTGGCTGGCACCAAGTTTCCAGGAAACGTTAGGTTGTTGGCCTGATTTTTGGTAAGAACCATGGCATAAGATAACATTAAGATAATTCTCTTGTTGATACGTCATCGGTTGACTCCCGTAATAGGATTTTGAGGGCTGGGAAGGGATTGCTCCTGATGTTGTGTTCTAAAGGTTCTGGAAAGGGTTTCCCCCTACTGATCCAATAGGCATAGGTACTGAGCCTTGCCTGGGGTCCCATTGACCATGGAATGGGTTTCTCCTGGTCAACATCCCTATCGAGGGAACTGATCCCTACCACAAATTCCAAGGTCCTTCAAAAGTGTGTGCCCTTTGTGCAGGAATATACCCTACCCAGGAATTTGTGATCCAAAACCAAGGTTTCCCTTGGCCGAGACGGTAGCTGACAAGAATGCATTGTTACCAAACGTGCCTAAAAAATAGAACGATAAAGAACCCATCAGTGTGGTACTGGAAGAAGGTCCTTGACTACCTACACCGAGCAAGTTGTAGTTCATGTTCATCCAAGCGGGTTGTTGAGAAGCACCGCCGAGCCAGGGGGATGACAGAGGTATATGACCTTCATCGTAAGGGAAATAATTATAGGGGGCTGAGGTGCCCCCCATGGACCCTTGCAGAGGATCATTTGAGCTCCCTACCCCCATACCCATGGTCTGTAGGGTGGAGTAGGTGAGGACCAAGTTTGTATCAAAACTAGGCATCTTGTATGAAAATTGAGGGCGGAAAGGTGTAGTTATCATCACCATAGATGGAATCATAACACTGCTCGATGTAGAGGCGGTCGAGACCATAGTGGCCTAGACCTATGAAGGTGACTTAGGAGGTAGAAAACCCCTGGTAGTGGCAGTCGTAGAGGGAGTATGAGGACTCCCTGACAAAGTAGCAACATTTTCTTCCATCGTTTCTTGTAGGACTATCTGACGCTCGAGATGCATTACCCTTGGAGGGGAAAGCTATATTAAAAGTGGCGATGATAAGTCAATGATCGGAGGGTTTTAAGGACTGAGGGTTTCCGCTCCAAGGTCAGAAATAGTTATCTCCTCCAGATACAAGTGTTCTCCTCTCATATTTGGCTCGGGTACAGTTTCTTGTGGCCCAATCGCCTCAAATGACCCTTCCTGGTCAAGTCTTCGACTTTGCGGTGGCGGTGGTGGATCCAAGTTAACCAGTGGTAGGCCTAAAAGCCTTCACGACCAGCAAAGCTCTTGATCTTCCACTATGATAAAATCAACGACACACTAAGGGTTTTCTAACATTGAATACCAAAACACACACTAGAAAAATTCCTATGAGATATAGCAAGCAAACCACTATAACTAGTTGGAAGAACAGTTACACCATCCAACACTAGAGAAACTTACCGGTGCAAGTGCAACTCGAACATGGAAGCACCCTCCGGGTATACTCTACAAAGCGTGGCCCGATGTATGTCCTAGGTACCGCAGTATACCCCCGTAGTAACTTATGTAAGTCCCTAAAAAAAGGCAACTAGGTTACCAGCTTGTGAACAATTACCAGGCGGGTACAATCGACAGTTGGGTGGACCGCAATGAGCAGGGTATCAAGCATGAAACCTATCGAAGGTATCGAAAGAAAGTGTTCTGGAATATGACTAGGATCTCAAATGGATTTGAGACCCACGAAAATCCGTGGAAAATGCGATCAACAGAATCCAAAGATAAGTCCTCTATATGTGTTCCCCACTACGCTTGGTCTGGCTTTGGAGGGGTTATCTCTGCTACCTTTCCGTACATGACCTCGTGTTTAACCCCTGTGTCAGAGGGGGGTCCCGGCTAATTTCCACGTTACTGGACTTCTACACTCCCTAGAACAAACTCCTATGTTTGTTTTGTAGCCCTGAAGAGTTTCCTCTCCAACCTAAATCAAGGCTCTAGCCTAGTCTAGTTAATGGACCCTACAAACATAAAGTATGATTCATTTTAGTTTATCGTTAATTTTAAGTGGTTTATCTTAATTCAAAGGAACATAAATGAAACTGGTGTTGTTTGTAAAGAGACGAAAGAGAAGAGAAAAATTTGGAAACAAAATACTTCTTTTTTCAAAATATTTGCAAATTGAAAACTCTTTTAACCAACTTTTCTAACTAACTTTCTTTCCAAGGTCTTTTAAAAGAAAAAACCTAAAACTGAATTTCTCTCGACTATGAGCTACTTAAAGTCCTAATTATTCAGTAAAGAACTTGAGAAAGCACTCTTCTTCCTGATAAACAAAGACAACTAATCTAACTACTTAACCAAACAAGAAAATGAAATCTTTTTTTTATTATTTTATGCTTCAAAATAAGAAACTTGAAAATGAATTCTTTTCTTTTCTTCTAAAGCAAGTAAAAGGGAAAAGTGCAGACAAGGCAAGACCAAAGAAACTGACTTCTAGTCTACTGCGGATCACAGGGAGTCACTGAAGGAACCACAAAGGCTAAAACATAAAATACTCACAGACTCATCCAAAACCCTTTCAACGAAAAACACAAGCAATATTGAAAGATAAAGAAACTGACGTCAAACCTAGACTTAAAGACTGTAACTACAGAGACCAAAACTAGATCAAGAAACCTCTGAGAAGTCAAACTTCAATCAGGGAAGAGGATGACTGCATCTTCTTTAAGAAAAAAGATTTCTGACATAGGCATGCTACTGACACTTAAGCAGCCTATGTATGTACGTGGGATGTCCAAACGTAGGGTGCATATGTATGGGTGCAGACCCACTTTAGGCCGTGTACACCTCTGTAACTTCCCCCAAAAAAGAAAACTAATAGTCAAGTTGACTAGGTAGGGAGTACTGGTATGGCAGACCAAAATCCCTTGAAGACTCAACAACTTACAGAGAACTCAAAGAGTTAATTAAACCAATTAAAACACCCAAAAACATCCCCTAAAAACCCTAGAGGCTCCCTCGTATGGTCCCCAATTCTGCTATAGTGGGAAAACCCCCGTATGGACTACACCAGGGTTCAATCATGCAGGTAGAGCTAGTCGTCTAAAGTCTCGTACTTTTAACATCTATCCCAACAATACCCCACATTCATGCATAAAATACAAAGTATAAGGATCTGGTATTCTTACCTTAAACTCTGTGTCTGGTGTTGATCCTTTTGTGTTCGGTCGCTTCTCGACTGCAAATCTCCTCCCAAGGTTGACTTGCATTCACCAAAAGACAAACAAGAAACTACAAACATGCATATTATATATGAATTAGTGGGTTAGTTGTCATAACAAAATGTAAATCAAACATGAATATTAAACACATCATATGGCGGGACGGAAAAAGTACTTCTTTATATTAATCTCACAAAGTCACTTACAAAATGAGATCGACGACTGCTCCTTGAACCCAGTCCTAGGCTCCTCTTCACCAAGCTCCAAATTCTTCAACGTATCATTCTTCTCTCACACTTCTCTCTAGAGAATGGGCATAGGCTTATGAATGAGGAAAAAGGGAAGAATAGGGAATTCTGGATCAAAACTCGCAATGTGGCTGCAAATTCTTGGGGCAAGGGGGGAAAGTGACATGGGAAGAGTTTCACTGTAGCTATGTTTCTCCTTGGAATGAGACCCCAACAACTCCATTTATATTAAAAAAGGATGGTTATTCGGTTGGGTGATGCGCTATAGGTGGTGGATTAGTTGGGAAACTACCCAATAGCCCGCAATCTCAATGAATCCCTTGCAAATTTTTATTTTTTGCAACTTTTGTGGGTATACACAGTCTGTAATGGTGCAGCTAACATATGTATGCAGGCAGTAGTGGAGCAGGGTGCGTACATCTCCAAAAATTGTGTTTTTAAGAAGAGTTGTTCAGTGTTGGCTTGGAAAAAATAGTAAGTAAGATGGCCTTATGCTAGGTGTGCATGTATAGTGCAATTTAGGGTTATAACACTTGCTAGACTATTTTTAGCTTCACTTAGTTTCCTTTGTTTTTTTCTTTTTTCTTCTTGATTTCCTTGGCCTCAACAACCTTTTCCTATTCTTCTTCCTCTTTATTTCTCTTCATTTCTACTTCAGTAAAAAGCCTCTATCTCTCCTCTTCATATTTTTCCTTTGTCTTTTTTTCTACATCTTGCTATTTATTTTCCTCTCTTTCAACCTTTCTCGTCTTTTCTTCATCAATTTTCTTTAAGGCTTCATCCATCTTCTTCTTCTCTTCCAGTTTGAGCTTCTTATTTTCTTCATCTTGATTTTTCCCTTTGAATATTCTCCTCTTCATTTCTCTTTTCTTCTTCTTCCTTTTCTTCTTGCTTTTATTTTTCTACTCTAGAAGCAATATGAATTTTTATTCTTATTCAGTTTGAATATTCTCCTTAGCTTCCTTATCTAACAAATTGTTTAGTACTTATTTAAAGAAGAAAACCCCTTTGAATATTTCCTCTGCATAGTTCACTTCATGAATTATAGAGCGAGTTAGTCCAACAAATTTGACATGATTAATTACCATATCCTTTGGGTCATACCCCTTGGGTTCCCTTGTACATAGGAATATATTATGTAGGGATTCATCCTCCTTTATAGCATGGGGACCATTGAATAATGCATATCTCCCTATGTTCAAATAGAATGTGGGACAAAGTTTCTTATTATTGGATGAGAGAAACTAGGTTATCCATGTTTCTATTGTTTGGTAAGTAACCTTTCGAGCCAACAAACTATCAAGAAAATACTTGGGTAAGATATGTGGGGCCTCAAAACTCCCATAAATTCTAGCATAAGAACATTAATTTCCCATGTACTAGTCCCCTATAGTATTCAGGGTTGCTAGGGCCTTATGTGATATTCTATGTGGTGGATACCCAAAAATCATGATGTATAGGGAAGCTAGAAAATAATAATAGATGTCATATATGTATTTCTTATAATTGACATACCATAAATCTGAATACTAGAAATGTACAAGTGGTTAGATGGGGTCTCAGTTCCATCCAAAAGCATGTAAGTGAATAGTAGAGCATATTGCATCTATGAGGTATGATGACATGAATAAGATAGGTTTCTTCATACCTGGAGCTTCTTTGATCTTCTGGAAAATGTTGAATGGTTGTATATCTTCCCAGTTGAATACATGCCATGTCTTCACCACTATGTATGCCATCAGGAGCCATTCCATCTTAAAGTGTGTACTCGTCTCCTCACCATACAATCAACATATCATAGTGCTTAACAACCTTTAGTTTTTTTTCAGGTGATGTGAAAGAATGAATCAATCTCGTTTCTTAACCCTTCTCTCTTAATCACACCAAAAGTCCTCCATTAATTATTCAAAATATTCATTGTCTCTCCCAAAATTGTTCAGAAACATCTCGTTTAGTGATATTGTAGTTTCTATGAGATGATATCGAATTCTTATATCCTATGGATTTAGAGGTGCTAATGGAAGCTTGGATTTGTTCACTATTTTACCTATACTCTGGTCGAGGTGTGTGGGGCACCATCTTGTAGCATCATTATATGAGAATAGCATCAGAGGAGTTTATGAGATGAGTACAACTTTTATTGATGTTCTAATAGGCTTCTAAGTCTTCATCTTCAGGAGGGAAGTCTCGAGTGTTGAAAATATTGTAAATATCATTATACGGGTGACAATGATCCATCCCATTGAACAAATTCGTGTGTATTTCCATAATATCATCTGAATTCATGATGGATGATAGTATATTCACGATTGGATTTTCCCCTCTCCTAGTCTACGATTGCGACATGATGTTTCTTTTATTTTCTGCAATAGACGAGACTCACATAAGTTTACCAACTTAATGCAACAACATAAACAATTAAAACTAAATCGTATACATACCTGCTATTCTATAATTTCATAAAAGTATGGGATTATCTAGAAGCTACAATATGCATAAAACAATTCTTACAAACTTATAGAATATGAGTGATTCATTATTTAGGGTCAAAAAGAATTTATGCACTTATGATTTATCCCAAATCTTCTACAATTAATGTTAAGTGGGTTACAACCTGTGATTAGGTGGAGAACTACATCATAATTAATACTCTTTAAAGGAAAAATATTCTCCAAACTCATGTATCGACATCAAAACATGGTAGTCAAGATATTTATCTTGAGAAATTTCTCCGAGAGTGCTATCAGAAGGAGTCATCAAGTTGATCTATTACGGTGAACCATTGGACAAAAGAATATGATGAAAATATTACTTCTGTAGAAGGATTTCGATAGTGCTATCATACAGGGACAATTGGAGAGGAGAATTATTCGTGGTTAGTTCTCATTCTGATAAGAAGGTATCTTGAGGGAATAATTGTGTCTTGAAGATCGTCTTTGTATGGAGAATTCTTACTCGCACCGGAAATTGAAATGGTTGGATAAGACGAGGTTAATCAACAGATTATCATTTGCCACGTAATCTCATCAATTATGTGAGGGACCCAATCCCACACATCAAAATCTCACCACATAGGTCAGTTCCCTTGGGCTAGTAATAGCTTGATATGATGACACAAGGTAATTTATTTATGACGTAGTGGGGATCTTGTGCATTGGGACAAGTCCATCGGAAAGGCTCCATCAAAATCGATAATTTACAAAAGGTGTAAACCTTTCCGAAAAAGAAGAATATGATATAAAGGGGACCCAATAGTCTCTTGAGATGAGTTATTTGAGAGGTACTTGGCATTTTCATGTCAGTTCACCCCAAGAAATAACGTTTCAATGAAGAGTGATCTGATAGTCGATTTGCTTTAGGGATCGAAAGGATGTTTAGTCCATTCATTGAGATAAAGGAGATACCAAAAGTAGAGTGAAACTTCAAAGCATCTATGATTATCATAGGCTCTATTAAGTTATTCTTATTATGGAGTTTACATAGACAAAATGATAGTTTCATGTATCGGTAGAAAACCAAGTTAGTAGTGATAAAATTCCTTGCTAAAATGTTTATTGGGGGACCCCTTGTAATCCTCTAGGGTGGAGAATTTCAGTGGGTAGTTGTGGGGGCACAAAAAATGGCGAATTACTAGGAAGAACCAATTATATCTTCTTCTATATGTGACTCTAGATTATATCATTACGTTTTGTTCTTGATTTAAAATATTTACATGCATGCCTGCATTGTGGAACCCACATTGTCAAGATTTTACTGAAATATGAAAAAGTGATAACAACCTAGATGATCCCTTGAATAAATACTGTGAAACATTAAAGGGATTCATTTCATTACTTTTATTCATACACAAAAATATTAGGAGAGTAAGACACCACAAAGGAGTGACCCTGAATATTTGTAGGGGAATGCATGTTCTTCATCTCTCTTTTCCCATCATTGCTTTGCTACCAGTGAGTGTCCATATCCATGATGAAGTTTCCTTAGTATCATACAAACATAGCCCCACTTCTAGTGAGCGTCCATAGCACCGATAGGTTTACTTATACTTCCCACACAATTTCATAGTTCTTTCAAATTCCTTGTCATTGAGCTTTTGCATTCACCCTTCTATATTTGTAATATATGTGTATTACATTTGCAATTTGGGTGTTCATGAAGCAGGGTGATATGAGAATTGATTTGATATGTTGGCTCAGTTAGTACCTTATCCTTATGGGTCCACTCTGAGAAGATCCTGGTGTGTTCTTTATATTCATGTAAAACAAGGTATAGTCTCACAAATATTATTCAGAAGACATATGCAACTATAACCTTTTCTTTTCTTTTTAAAAACAAGGAAGCTTAGTATGAGAGTGATCACACATGTGCAAAAAATACACACATTAGGAACATATGTAGTTATTTTCATTACCTTGGGGTTCTCTCAAAAACATATATGAATTGATCATTCCCATTTATCATGACCATCTTTTGTATTCTATATATTTTAAATAATAGAGCAAGGTGACATTATTATTTATGGACACTTGAAGAGTTACTCACAAATAAACTAGGATTTAATCCTACTATACAATCCTAGTTTTTAATTAAAAGTTGTGTATGAATAACAAATAATAATTAGCATATACCTTATTGGGAAAGCAATGAGTAAACTAACCCAGAAAATGAAAACTATAAAGGTTTATTTTAAAAAGAATTTCAAAAAACTTGAAAGTGAAAATATTAAATCAACTTAATAACTATAAAACTTTATCACCAACATTGATTAGGAGAAGTATCATTTAAGCATATGGCCATTGACAAGGAGCTCCTCCATGTCTCCCAGCTTCAATGTTCTGAGTCTGAAAGTTCCTGACCCACTTCTCTCATGAATTTGATATGGGGATAGCCACAATTTTTGGAATTTAGTATTCTTTCCTTTCATTTCATTGACTTTATCCCACTTAAGAACCAGATATCCCTCTTGAAAATATTTATTCCCTACATAGTATTTTTTTTCAAACCATCTCTTGATCAATTATTGATTTCATATCAATTTCTTTTTAGATTTCCCTCTTTCTTGTTCCAGTTTAAGGAGCATGTTGAGGCTTTGTTGCATTACTAGGCATTCTCTATCTTGGATAGATTTGGCTAATTTTAGAGAAGGGAGGAAAGTATGAGTTGGTAATACAACCTCTTGACCATACACCAAAAAAAAGAAGAGTTTCCTAGGGAAGTATTGGGTGTTACTTTGTCACCTCAAAGGGAATTAAGTAAGGCCAACTGCCAATTCCTTTGGTGATCAGTTACGGTCCTTTTCATAATTTTTATCAGGTTTTTATTTGTGTCTTTAGCTAGTCCATTACCTTGGGGATAGTAATTGGCTGCATATTTAATTTTGATATTATTTTCAAGTGCATATTCAGTCAATTTCAATGATGAAAAATATTTGACATTATCAAATACTAAATATTCTGGAACACCAAATCTGGTTACAATATAAGATTAAAGGAAATATATAACCTTGTTTTCATTCACCACCTTGAGAGGATTTGCTTCATTCCAACACATGAAATAATATGTTGCAGTCATGAAGTATATTTGTAGATGAGAAGAGTTTGGATCGATTTCCCTAATCATATCTAAACCCCATTGTTGTAATGGGTATTCAATTGAAATTGGTTGCATGAAAAAGGAATGTTTATTTTTTCTTCTAACTAAGTTTTGACATTCTTATCACCTCCTAGCATATGCATGTGAATCTATGAATAATATGGGCCAATAGTAATCTTCCCTCAAAACCTTGTGTGTTGTGGTGTCTCCTCCATAGTGTCCTCTAGGTAGACCATCATGGAGTTCAGAAAGGACTTTTTCTGCATCATATTTCTCTATACATATCATGAAAACACCATCATAGTTCTTCTTAAATAATATCCCCTGAGCAATGTGGTATTGAGTTGAATTAATCCTAAGATATATTTTATTTTTTGGTTCCATGTATCGTGGAATTGTGCCATTGGTCAAGTAATACTACATCTCATAATACCATGGATCAATATTGACAGGAATATAGAAAACTTCTGTCTCCAATAGTTTTGATATTCATAAGGTTCATCTTCATCAGTGTTATTCCCTGTTGATTTAACTGCTAGCTTGCAGAGTCCTTGTCCCTTAAAAATATTAGAAGGCCTTATATCCATATCATATTCTTGTAAATTCGTCATATAATTGGCTCTTTTGTCTCCCAAATCCTTTTGAACCAAGAGATTTCTCACAACAATGTATGCTACTGCTACTCTAGTCTTGGATTTGAGTAGATATGGTCTGAAGTGTTTGACTTATTTAAAAAATGCATAGGCTTGTTTTTCAACTTCAGGATAATCAAGTTCTTCTCCTTGCAACCCATAACTCATGAAAGCAATTGGGAATTTATTCCCATCATCATTTTTCTAGGTGAAGACTATTGCAAATGCAATATCAGAGGAAAAAAGTATACAATATGAAATCTTTGCAAAAATTTGGGCTCATCAATGTTGGAGCCTTAGCTATCTCTTCTCTAATCTTTATGAATGCTTCCTTTTCTTTGGGGACACAATTATAATGAACATTATCTTTTATCATATCTTGGAGAGGTTTAACAGTTTCTTGAAATCTTGGAACAAACCTCCTTACAAAATTTATTTTCCCAGGAATGATTGCATGGAGTTTTTATTATGGGGAAAATGAATCTTTGAAATAGATTTTGTCCTTTCAGGTTCTATCATTATTCCATCCTTAGACATAAAAAATCCTAATAGTTTTCCTTCATTTACTTCAAAAATAGATTTCTTAATATTTAGGGAAATTCCATATCTCCTACATCTATTGAATATTTTCCTCGGGTGGGATACATGATATTTTTTGTCTTTGGAGAACATAGTAACATCATCCAGATACACCACCACACAATTTCCAATTAGTCCTTTGAATGAAATATACATGGCTCTTTGAAAATTTTCCCGTGCATTGATTATTCCAAATGACATTTTATTATAGGAATAATCCCCCCATTTTGTTTCAAAGTCAATTTTCAACTAGTCATCATGGGAAACCAATATTACCTAATTATAATCAGAAAAACCATTTAATAGGGAAAGCATTGTAGAACCAGAAACACATTGTAATTTTTTTTGTGTGGGTGGTACAAGATAATTTTCCTTTTCCGAGGCCTTGTTATAGTTTATGAAATCAACACACAATCTCATATCCCCATTATTTTTCCTGACATGTACCATATTATCTATCCATTGAGGGTTCTTGTCTAGACAAATAATTCTTGTTGACAAGAGTTTGTTCAGTTCTTCCTTACCCTGAGGTTCTAGGTTTGGATGAATATTCCTTATTTTTTTTTAGATATATTTCATTTGAGTCTTCATGGGGATGATATAATTAATGATTTTGGTTTCATATGTGTTGGACAATTGGTTGTCATTGATGTTTTTGGATAATCGGATGTCATTGATGTCAACAAGTAGCGGTTGTCATTGATGTCAACAAATGTGATGGGTGTATTTGGAGAAGTCTCCAAAGTGGTCCCCTTATGGTGTAGCTCTAAGCATGACCCTCATAGGAAGACACTTTGAAGAAGTCTACAAGAAACCCATAACTGAGGTCATGAAGCCCGAAGTTGTTTGAGGAATAATGACATGAAGGAAGGTGTAAATGTATGTAACACACTCATATATGGATAGTTCCTATCACGTCATTTCCAACGGTAGGTGGAAAATCACGTAGTTCCTTGCAGTTGAGGAGTTATGAGGTCATGAAGTTGGAAGCCCCAAATATGGGTTAAGAATTTCCTAAACGGTTACAATTCATTAATGAAAGGGTAAAGTGGTTATAACGAGAAATTTCAAGAAGCCCTAAAGTTAAGGAAATATGTTACTTATAAAAATGATATATACACCTCAATATCTCACTCATAAGTACATTCACACACACAAGTTCATTGAATATATATTTAAGTGAGCAAGTAATTCTTATCTGAGGTAACCAAGGAGATATGAGACAAATTTTAAAGGGAAGATAAAGTGAAGAAGAGTGAAATTCCAAGGGAGGATGAAGTCTTGTGATGATGTGCTCCAAGGTATGTTATTTAAAGGTCATGTTACCATTTTCTCTCTAAGGTTTTTTCTAGAATTAATAAGATAGTGAATTGGATTACTGAGAGGGGGGGTGAATCAATAATGAGAAATTATATCAATTATTAATCCTTTAAACCACAAAGTATATTATTTTACTTATTCAACCATGTTTATCTATTCATCATCAATATATTACTGTATCATAAGAATTAACATTCATCAATGCATAATAAACAATAACAAACACATCCACACAATGCACAATACACCAATATTTACGTAGAAACCCATTGCGGGAGAAAACCATGGAATGATTTTCTTATATGTCAAGAATTACATTCAAGGAAGCACCAACTTCCAATTCTCCAGCTACAACCAGAAGGAGGATTTAACCCCCTAGTTTCTTAGGCTACAACCCGAGGGAAGATCCAACTACCCAATTCTCTGGCTACAACAAGAAGGAGGCTACAACCCCCTATGTTCTCTAGCTACAACTGGAAGGTTTCTACAACCACCTATCCTTTCCCCTTCCAATAGCCCTCAAATATAAGTATAATGATGGAACCACTGTCACACTGTCACTGTGATATATACTGTTGTAAACCTGTACCAATCTATGGCACTAGCCTATAATCAACCCGTGCCACTGCCTTGTAACCAACCTATACTTGTGCCTTTCTAGTACCAACGAAACTAAATACACCAACAAAATGTATCAATACTCTCCTCAATATATCAGATCTGATAACATAGATATCATACCCAAAATCACAATAATATCACTCAAACCATGTGATAACAATGCACATCAAACATGTACATCAACACCATACAAAGATAACCAACAACATGTACCAATCATGTATCAACAAAAAAACAAACTATGCCTCAACAAGATGTATCAAGATCACCATGTACTTCAAGTATGTATATGATCCATGTACCCAATTATATACCTCTACCATATATCAATAACATACACCAAGATAACCAACAAGATGTATCTAGCAATGCACCACACTCTCCATAAATCAAATACCATAAATCCTCACATTAACCATGTGCCACAACCTCACTGCTATACAAGCCCTATTTGTACCAATAACTCTAGTAACATAACTCAACCAAAATCCTTCAAACATGAACCAATACTAAACTTTAGTAGATCTGCCTCAGATCAACTCTACAACAAGCTCTAAACTTCCAAGAGGGCATCCAATAGATTTACAAGGAAAAACCTCAACCAGATTCATAGATTCAACACTACACATATGAAAACCATACCCTTTTCTTCTTGTAGCATTCTGTTGTTGCGGTTTTCCACTGCAAATCTGTTGTCGTAATTTTTCTGCTGCACTTTTTCTATCGCGGTTTTTCTGCTGTGGTTTTTTTTCCGCACCTTTTCTGTCGCACTTTTCCTACCACAATTTTCCTGCCGTGATTTTTCTGCCACACCTTTCCTGCCGCACTTTTCCTGCCATGATTTTTCAACCACACTTTTTCTGCTACACTTTTTCTACCGCAATTTTTCTCTATCAATAATACCTTCCCAAATATCCTTTCATAAAATAGATATTCAATGATATTCAATAGGTTCTAATGGGAGAGCCTTTCCCTCTTATCTATATTTCCATGTAGCTTCCTCAAGGGGTTACCTTCTAACCAAAATAACCCACTGTCCTTCATTTAGGTCTAACCCGCTTCTAACTCACTTTTCTACAAATAGTAAATTCTCCACTTCTAGTTGCAACTAAATTATTTTTAATCAATTTCATTTGCAACCACTTTTACTTATCCATAAATAGTAAACTCACCACTTATTTTTGCAACCACTTTATTATTTAACTAATTTATCTTTCCAATCACTTTGACTATTCAATGTTCTCATGACAACTACTTTACCATAATTACCAAACTCACAACTTCTTGTTGCAACTAATTTATTTTTAATTATTTTCTAAATGAAACAACTATACCCATGATTAACTCCTAGTCACCATCAATTTGACTAGTACACTTCTTCTAGGAGCTTCTAGAATAATTAACTTCTTTTACCTTCTAAGGGCTTCTAGACAACTCATGAGGGTTTTGCAACTACATATGGCCATAACTCTCTAACTGTGAGGAGTTATGTGATGTTCCACATATCACTAGAAATTGCATGACATATATTATCCATCTAGAATAGTTTTACCTATAAATTCACTGATCTTTATGCCTTTATACCTCAAACAGAGTTGGGTCCCTTACCCATGCCTTTGTGCTACCAGAATTCGCTACTGGAATTATCCAAGGGTTGACATCAATCATTAAGGGTTGATGTCAATCTACAATATCACTCTCCAAGGGTTGACATCAATGACAACCAACAATCCAGATAAATTGTCCATCAACCTAATCCAACTTTCTGACACATAGATTGATAGTCCTTGTCATGCCATTTCCAACTGTAGCTGGAATATCACATAGTTCCTCATGGTTTAAGAGTTATGAGGTCATGAAGTTGGAATCCCCAAATATGGGTTAAGAATTTCCTAAATAGTTACAATTCAATGAAAGGGTAAAGTGGTTGTAACAAGTAAGTTCAAGAAGCCCTAAAGTTAAGGAAAGAGGTTACTTAGAAATATTATATATACACTTCAAGAAGTCACTCATAAGTACATTCACACACACAAGTTCATTGAATATCTATCTAAGTGTGCAAGTGATTCTTATCTAAGGTAACCAAGGAGATATGAGACAAATTTTAGATGGAAGATAAAGTGAAGAAGAGATGAATTCCAAGGGAGGATGAAGTATTGTGATGATGTGTTCTAAGGTATGTCATTTAAAGGTCATCTTACCATTTTCTCTATAAGGTTTTTTCTAGAATTAATAATATAGTGAAAAATGGAGGATATTTAGAAAACATATCAAGGTAATTGTGGTAAAAATATTATCTTCTGAGTCATTGTATTTTTTGAGATAAACTCTTTGGAAGTTATGGATTTTGGCTAGTCCTGAAACTAATCTAAAACATGTGTTCCAAGTAAAAAAATCATAACTTCTTCATAGAGGATCCAAATTATGTGAGACAAATTGTAGTAGAAAGATATAATTCTTTAGTATTGTTTTTGTGATTTTATGAATCAGATATCAAATATTGATTGCAGGGAATTCTTTACAAGTTCACTCTCCAAAATAGGATAAAATTTAGGAAGGTTTCCCATTTTCACTATAACTTATGTTCTGAGAGGTTTTAGACCCTAAAATTTTGAGGAGATGGAATATAGATCTCATAGTATCTATGGTTAAACTCCCATACCTTTTAATTACAGGTGTGGATTTATGGTTGTCAAAAGTTAGGGTTTGTGACTAATCCAAAATTAGTCTCGTGAAACTATGATAAAGTTTGATGAAGATGTTATTCTCTTGTTGCTAAAGTTGAGGAAGAGCTACACGTCTGTTATATTATGTATCAAGTCAGATATAGGATCATAGGTATGCCTATGTGTTAGATTTTAGGCTTATGTTTTTATGGTACATGCTTGAGGCATGTCATGGTAGTGATTATGCATGATACATCTTCGTCATGGTATGATAAATTGTTAAAGGAACATATTGGATACTTGGCATATGGTTCATTGTGGTCGGGACTTAGCCCCAACCCTCGGTCTCATACTCCATTAAGATCCCATATGACCACCAGCAAGGGACTTTCCAATGGTTTTCCAGACGGGTGCTATAATTTCGGTCGACACTTGGCCACATGGGGGGCCATGTGACCAATAACTCAGCCGAGAAAGGTGTTAGTCCCTAAATTGTGGAACGAGCATGTGTGTTGGGTTTTGGCACGGGAAATGCTAAGAGCCAAGTTCAATTTTGACAGAGTGTGTTTTGGCGAATAGGTACAACAAGCTATTGGGGAAAAAAATCCAGGAAGTGCATTTTATCCATGTTTTGGCCAAACCAGGTGCAGGAAGAGCCCAATTAGGGATTTTTGGACATTCTCAAGCCATTGAAGCCATCTATTTTGCATTTTGAGCATTGTAAAGCACTAATTTTGACATGTTTATCATTAATTAAAATGATCCATTGGACGATGGACCAGGAGATGTAGCCCAAGAGAGGGGTGAACTCCTTTATCATTTTTTTGTGTTATGTGATTTCTTGTGATGGTTGTTTATGTTTGTTATGTGCTTGCTTGGATACTTAGGATATGGTTGGTTATGGTCGGGGCTTAGCCCCAACCCTCGGTTGCATACTCCATTAAGCTCCTATATGACCACCAGCACGGGACTTTCCAATGGTTTATCGGACGGGTGCTATAATTTCAGTCAATGCTTGGCCACATGGGGGGCCATGTGACCACTAACTCAACCGAGAAAGGTGTCAATCCCTAACAGTGTGATAATTTTCCGCAAATTGTGGAACGAGCATGTGTGTTGGGTTTTGACATGGGAAACACTTAGAGCCAGGTTCAATTTTGACAGAGTGTGTTTTGGTGAGTAGGTACAACAAGCTATTGGGGAAAAACTTCCAAGAAGTGCATTTTATCCATTGTTTTGGCCAAACCAGGTGCAGGAAGATCCCAACTAGGGGTTTTTGGACATTCTAGAGCCATTGAACCTATCTATTTTGAATTTTGAGCATTATAAAGCACTAATTTTGACACTTTTATCATTAATGAAAATGATCCACTGGAACATGGACTAGGAGATGTACCCCAAGAGACGGGTGAACTCCTTTATCATTTTGTTGTGTTATGTTCTTGCTTATGATGGTTGTTTATGTTTGTTTATTCTTCTCATGTTAAGTAAAACAAACTCATTAATTTTATGTGTTTGCAACTTCATCCAATTACCTAAATCACATAACTATTTCACTTTTAAATTTGTGCACACAAACCTTTTTCATTTTCACATCAAGTTGGTATCAGAGAAAAGGTTTTTGAAGGTTTGATTGTTTGTAAGTGTTTGTTTTCTAATGCTTACAAGGTTGAATATCACAAGAGGAGAAGGTCAACTTGTAGAGACAAGTTCTCAACTTTCAAGAAGGAGAACTACACATTCACCTCAAGCTTCGAGGAGGCATTCACCAAGTATGTCTCATGAGGAGAGTCATGAAACTCTTACTTCAGAAGATGAAACTTTTAGAAAATATTTTTATGATATGACATAAATGGTGAAAGTTTTATTTGAAGAAAGGAATTCAAGGTTGCAAGGTGAAAGCTCAAATACTCCAAGAGGCAATGAAGATAGTTCTGATAAAACTACAAAAGGAAATGGAGGGAATGGTGATACTCCACATTGTTCACCTCCATCTTCCATTTCTTCTACCATTTCAAAACCACCTCCAAATTCTCCAAAAGAACATGGTAAAATTCCTCCACAAACTCCTTTTCTTAAGCTTGATATTAAGTTTGAATTGCCTATGTACAATGGAGAGGTAAATGCTTAGAAATTGGATAACTAGATTCGTTAGATTGAAGTGTATTGTAGGATACAAAGATTCAAAGATGATGAAACTAAGATTCAACTTTATTCTCTTGGATTGGAAAGTGAAACACTCATTTGGTGGGAAGCCAACACTCAAGAGGACATGAAGAAACATGGTAAAGTTTTATCCTCTTGGAATGAATTTATTGTTGCACTTAAAAGACAATTTTATCCATTAGCATACATGTAGAAAGATATTATGGATTGACAAAATTTTAGACAAGCTAAAGGGAAAAGTGTGCAAAGCTACACTCAATAATTTATAATAAGAGATTTGATTTTGGGTATAGATTTATCTTCTCAAGAAACTTTACTCAAATACATTGGAGGATTGCATAGCTACTTGAGACATACAATACTTATGTTTAACCCTACAAATCTAGATGAAGTTTGTGTACATGAAACGCATTTGGAAGAAAGAGGGAGGAATGAACCTCAAGAGGGCAACAAGAAGCCATTTGTTAAGGGAGACAAGGGAAAGAGGAAATTCAAAGGAGATGGACGAAATAATGTTTCAGTCAAGAAAGAGGGAGAGAAACTCTCATGTAAACATTGTTAAAAACATGGCCATGATGAATACCATTGTTGGAAACTTCATCCTAAAATGAGACCCAAAACGTTTAGCCACAAGAAGAAACCAAAGACTAATGCAACTACACAACAAGATTTAGGTTCTGATTCAGGAGATGAAACAAAAATTATAGCCATGGGTTTTCAAGGTAAGGATTCTATTGCAAGTACTAGTTCTTCAAGTAGTAGCCTCAATGAAACTCAACATGAAAAATAAAGAATAGAGGTTTTCCACATAAGGGTAATTTCAAAGCATACCAAGATAGATACTCTATTTGATACTGGATCTCAAGAAAACCTCATTTCTGAAGACATAGTTAAGAAATTGCATTTGGAAACTACTCTTCATCCTAAACAATATCCTCTAGGATGGATATGTGACAATCCCAAATTGAATGTGACAAGAATATGTAAACTTAGATTTTCCATCACTGAAAACTTTATAGATGAGGTAGAGCTTGATGTTATTCCATTAGATATTTGTGGTATTGTGTTGGGAAGCCCATATTTATATGCATGGATGATTTTAAGGATGAAAATTTATTTTAAAATGTAGAAACCTTAGCGAATCTTACTGATCCTTCATATGCCAACTATAAATGTTTGGCAATATTTTTGTAAAAGTATTCAAATTCCTAAGGATTTTATATAGTTTATATAAAATTTTGGCGATTTTTAAGGTAAAATATTTTTTTTCCTTTAGAATTTGGGCGAATCATTTTTATAAAAGCGAATATTTTTCTAAGAAAAACCATGGAAAATTAGCCCATGAGCGAAATTTATCCCCTAAAATCATCCATGTTTATATGATAGGAGAGCCATATTTCATTGTCATGAGAACAAATATCATTTGTTTAAAAATGGAGTTGAGTACATTGTTCGAGAATATACAAAGAAGATGAATTTGTCACTTGTAAATGCTGGACAATTAAAGAGATTAGTCAATGTTAGTAAGAACTTTGTACTCTCGATGATCAAACCCAAAGACAATGTTGAAAAAGAAGCTTTCCAAGGTTGTGATGCAAAGTTAAAATCTGATTTATATGAGGTTGTTAACCAATATGATGAGATCTTTCAGTAACCAAAAGTATTTCCTCCTAAAAGGGGTATCCAACATAAGATACAATTGCAGCAAGATAGTCCTGTTCCAAACATTGGTATGTACAGGATGTTAGTCATGGAGAATGTTGAAATTAAAAAACAAATCCAAGAGTTGCTTGACAAAGGGGTTATCATGCCAAGAACATTGCCATGTGGGTCACCAATTGTTTTAGTACCAAAGAAATATGGTACATGGCACATGTGTGTAGATTTCAGAGCCTTGAACAAGATTACGGTAAATAATCATTATCCTCTTCCTAGAATTGATCATTTGCTTGATCAATTAAAATATGCTAAGTATTTTACTAAGTTGGATTTGAGAAGTGGATATCATCAGATTAAGATTGTTTAAGGAGACACATGGAAGACAACTTTCAAAACAAAGCAAGGTTTGTTTGAATGGATGGTGATGCCATTTGGGCTTTGTAATGCTCTTGCTACATTCATAAGAGTTATGAATGATGTTTTAAGGCATTTTCTTGATGATTGCATGATTTTCTACTTGGATGAAATCTTGATATTTAGAAAATCTCGTGAAGAGCATGTTATGCATGTAAAACAAGTTTTAGATTTCTTGAAGAAAGAAAATTTGTTTTTGAAGATGTCTAAATGTGAGTTTGGAAAGACCTCACTTGTTTACTTGGGACATATTGTTGGAGGAGGAAAAATGAAAATAGATCCTTCCAAGGTCAAATTCATTTTGGATTGTCTCAAGCCCAACAATGTGACAGAGGTAAGAAGTGTTTTGGGAGAAACCCAATATTGGAGAAAGTTTATTGATAACTTCTCTTCAATTGTAGCTCCATTACATGCAGTGACAAGCATCAAGCAATTTTTCCAATGGGGAGGCAAGAAACAAAAATATTTTGATGCATTAAACGAGAATATTAGTTCAACTCCATTTATTGCACTTCCTAATTTGAGACAACCATTTGAGATACAAACAGATGCAAGTAATTATGCAATGGGAGAAGTCTTGTTGCAACATGGTAAGCCCATTTGTTTTCAATATGAAACTTTTAATGGTGTGGTGATTAATTATCCTACATATGATAAGGAGTTATATGCATTGGTGCAAAGTGTGAAAAAATGGAAACATTATTTGTTGGGAAAAGATACGATCATTCACACAGATCATCAACCATTGCAATACTCACAATCACAAACAAAGCTACAACAAGCAAGGTAATTAAGTTGGATGGGTTTCCTACAACAATTCCACTTGGTTATCAGGTACAAGAAAGGAATTTATAACGAAGTTGTTGATATTATTTCTAGGCCTATTGTTAGTGCTTCGGTTATTCTTAAGCATAATTCTACCATGCATGAGAGCTATGTTGAACAATATGCTTTAGATGTTGATTTTAAAGAGGTTTATGCAACTTTGTGTCATTATAACCAAGTTGAAGAATTGGATTACCATGTGCATGATAAGATTTTGTATCAT
>ML793568.1:29505-44334 GCA_009831015.1 Picea engelmannii
CACCAACAAGAGCTGATCAGATAGTCCAAACCCTAACCAAGAGATAGTCCAAGCCAAACGTGATTTGCTAGCTGCAGCAGTTGCAATGGCAACTCTCCTCCAAACCTGCGCACAAAACTGGGCACTACAGTGCGCACAAGTGCTGCTTCGCAATTCTGAGACTGCCTTCCAGAATGAAGACTGGCCTCCTGTATTTATAGTAATTCTGGCTAGCTACCTGGGTCGTCTTCTCATTCTGGATATATGTCTGTTCAGTATATTTATTTCTTCTGGCCGACTTTTTCTCTTGGAGGCTAATAACCTAATACAAGTTATCTTCTTGAGCCGACATGTCTTCTAGGGTTATTAGCCAACTCATTAGGGTTTCTTCTTGCTTCCCAGAGTATTCTATTCTTGTTAGGTTTACACGTGGAGGTAAATACCTCTCGCAGCTACCATAATATCCAATGCCTCCTCTAAGATTGCCTCCAACTCATGCTAAACTGTGATAGAAGATAGATCTAGTGATGGAAAGATGATAGGAGTAGTCTTTGAGCTGTAGCTCAAATGGAAGACCTCCAAACAACAATATCTCTAAGAACAAATGTGCCCTCACTAGCTGAAGCAAGCTAATAATTCGGCCTCCAAGAATATGGCCTCTAAGTCATTGAAACCAATTGTCAAAAAGTAGATCGGGGGATAGGAAACCCCTATGCTAAAGCTCCAAGCTATTGGGAAAGATTTTCCCCTCCAGAACACAAGATCTCCAATGGACACTGCGCCCTCCTCAAGAGAAAACTCGCTCTCTTGAATGATAGAGTGAATGCGCTGAAGTAGACCCTTAACTACTGATGCAAATAGGTATTGAGATTATGGAAAACAACCCTGGAGTGAGATCTACTGAAGATCTAGCCACCTCTAAGCAGATTGAACTTGTTCTCCTCAATAAGTATGCCCCAACCTGTAGAAATCCTCCACTGGTGCACCCCCTTGCCAAACTGATGGCTGTAGTAACTCCAAACTGAATAGAACCTGAGCTAGAATGGCGAGGGAAGAATCTTTCACCTCCTTGGCCAAGATTGGATTAGGATATTTCACCACCGAGCTGATCTCTAGGGCTTGTTTAGTCAAAACCCTAAAAACCCCCAAATATCATGGGTTCTCTAGCAAGAAGCCAGACATAAAAATGGTAATCAACATCATGAGAGAATAGAGGCCCCTATCTCTCTTTTATCTCTTTTATCCCCCTTGTTCACCTTTTCTTTCCAAGTGACTTTTACTTTATTTTTATTATTCTTTAATTAAATCACTTTATTAATTAATTAGCCTTTTTGCCTCTAAAAAGTGATTTATTCGTCCCTATGGCTTCTCCATCCATTGAAAGTCACTTCTCATCATCTAATCTTGTAATGCTCTTCCTCTCGATTTCGATGAGCAATTACACTAAGAGGTTTCTCCAAGTATTATGCCCAAAATGACCTTAGTGAAATTAATTAAAATATGACCCATAATAACTCAAAATTACGGAAATCGTCAGAATGCAATGTGACCAAATCCAAGTTGTGTGGAATGGATCCTATTGATGAAATATGATGAACGATGCAAGTCGGGCCCAATAAAACCCCTCAATAGCTCTTGAACTCGGTGTCACCCCCATTTGGCTACTCTGGTAGGCATAACAATCTATAACATAACAATGTTAGAAAATGGAGACATTACAATCATCCCTACTAGAATATTGCTTGTCCTCATGCAATAACTGAATCAATTTGTATATGATACCAGGATCCCATATCCACCTGTGTGACCTGCAGTAAGCTCTCCTCAAGACATGGTTCCTCCAAGTCCTCACCATACATGATACCCAAATGCTCTTGATGAGTAGAAAGATTGTGTGCACCTAATCCTCGGTCAACTCCCCAAGAAATCACTCTACTCGAATCTCAACCCCATCAAACTCTGGACTACCAAGCACTCTAATCCCTGGATACCATTTCAAGGTGCGACTACAGTGCCTTGCGAAATATATTCATGTAAGATACTAACATCATGATTCTCCTGAAGATCCCCAACTAAAGGAACACGTAGATACAATATCCATCCATCAAGGAGTCTCTCATGTAAACCCATCTCCCAACTATTGTCTCTGGCGTAATCCATACCCCTTGCTAACCAAGAAGATGATCTGTGGCTATATCTGATCCTCAACCAAGGAGATCCATCCTGTTCATTTTTCAATAGTCAAGGTTAAGCATGAAGATCATTTCATTTTTAGCATTTAACCATAACCATAAATGTTGCAACAACCAAGATCACAAGAAGAAGCACCATGCACAAGAACACAAGAAGTATCATGGGAAACCCTTCTCAACAAGGGAAGAAAACCCAGCCAAATCCTTTGTTATATTCTTCAAGAGAAAGACCTTCACCACCAAGATAAAACCTAGCATACAAGAGGGTGCTCAAACCCTAGAAGACTAGCGCCCAAGAGAGATGCACACTTTTCCCTAGGAGGTGTACTTTCTGAAATTTCCAAAATCACATGAAAGATATGATTCCACAATGGGGAATCTTCCTTTACTTGTATTAGACTTGTCCTATCAACATAAGTGTCTATCGGCTCAACAGGGCCGACCTCTCTAAGTCATATAATAATAATAATAATTATTATTATTATAATTAATATTAACCAGATTAATTATCTTTTACATTTATTATTAATCATATTAAGGTGGGGCCGACTTGTACCCTTTACATAACAATTAGGGTTATAGGAAGGTCTGACTCTTGAACAATATATAGCAAGGGATCTGATACACCCACTGGTGCTCATCCACTAGGGGCACATCCATAGGGATGTCATATTTCTGGTTCACTGCATTACACAGAAGAATTAGATCTTCACACATTCACCTGTGCTCGTCCATAGGCACGTCCACTCTACATATCTTCCTTCCCACTGCCTCACACAGGAGAATCATCTAGAGTCTTCTCGTCAACTCTGCTGCTCAGAGGAGGCTAATACATCATATTCATTTCTGTTCACATGATGATGCACCCAACACTTTGGGATTTCACACGTTCACCTTGTGCTCAGTCACAATGTAATATCTCTAAGGCAGAACCCAATTGTAAATGTAAATACAAATGTACTTAAGCTGGTGGGCTGTTTTGATATAATTTTTGGATGCACCTTTCATGGAATAATGCGCACATGTACTGCGCAGTAAAATGAGGATGTGTGCACATTCCAGGATACCACGCGCAACATCTTAAGTGCGCGTGATGTTGAGGCCATGGAGCCTTTATGTATATGATATGTTTTATAGGCTGGTGAGCCARTTATTATAAGCTAGGATGCTTATGTTTTGATTAGGCTGGAGAGCCTAGATGTTAAAGGCTAGTGAGCCTATTTTTATACATGTCTCATATTTAATATAAAATACATCGCTGCGCACAGACCGACCACGATAAAAGAGATGGGGGACTAAACTCCACTAGTTAGGGAAAGGGAGGGGCTAAGTTAAGGAAAGGGGCTAAGCTAGGAAGCTTGAGCCAAAAATGAATATTATATTAATATTTCTTAAATCATAAAGTATGGATAATTATTTTATCCTAAGTTCTAAAGTTGTGGACAAGTGGGCCAAAGTAGCTCCCAACATGACAAGTGTCAAGTTGGAAACATGCATACATATTGTTGGGACTTAGCTCATTTTCACACCTTCCCCATCATTTTTACGAGGATCTTTTCKKTGATTCCTTCCATCATTCARCCATGGTGCCATGACCATTTTCACTCACGCAGTCAGTTATCCTCCATATTTTCTATCACTATGATGCTTATGTTTTGATTAGGCCGGAGAGCCTAGATGTTAAAGGCCAGTGCGCATGTTTTTGTACATGTCTCATATTTAATATAAAATACATCGTTGCGCGCAAACTGACCACGATAAAAGAGATGGAGGACTAAACTCCACTAGTTAGGGAAAGGGAGAGGCTAAGTTAAGGAAAGGGGCTAAGCTAGGAAGCTTGAGCCAAAATGGAATATTATATTAATATTTCTTAAATCATAAAGTATGGATAAYTATTTTATCCTAAGTTCCAAAGTTGCGGACAAGTGGGCCAAAGTAGCTCCCAACATGACAAGTGTCAAGTTGGAAACATGCATACATATTGTTGGGACTTAGCTCATTTTCACACCTTCCCCATCATTCTTACGAGGATCGTTTCCATGATTCCTTCCATCATTCAACCATGGTGCCATGACCATTTTCACTCACGCATTCAGTTATCCTCCATACTTTCTGTCACTATACCAAGCTTGTATCCATGGCCACAGAGGTTGGTGTCGTTGGTTAGATGGGAAGCTGGACTGAAGAAGTGGATTGTCAGGCCCATGAACAATTTCTCTCTGGGTGAGAGAATTGTTGGGAGGTGATTTCCTGAAGGTGTTGAACTGCAACTACAGGGCTCTGAGACTTTTTGTCTGGCCTATTGCTAAAGCCTTGGAAGGGAAGTGGGGTAGCCGAGGCACTGTTGAGCAGATAAGGGGCACACTTCCTTGGGTGGGACAGGCATGTGGGGAATGAGAGACTGTAGGCTGTTAGTTGGTGAGCACCTGAGACAGAGTCTTTCCTGTTGTCCACTAGCCTTTAACCTGGTTAGGAATCTCTTTTCCTGGGTGGAGTTTAGTCCCAACTCGGGGGTGACTCATTGTTGAGAGTGATGAACAGTGTGGTCTAAGGCTGGGAGGTTCATGGACGGTCTGCACGCAGTTGGTGACATTATTACCAAGATAAGTGCCATTTGTGTGATAAAATTACATGCTGCATTATTATTTACGTGTTCAGTTTTAGGGGTTTATCTTATGCATGGTTATGAATGTTTGTATATTTGTGGGTATTTATTGTATATGCTGCATGTGTATGTTTACGGTGATTTTAGTGTGAATTTGTGTATTTATAGATATATTTGTATCCCTATGTTTTATATATAATGCTTCTGCAAGAGTTTTGTGTGTGGATATGTTGAAATCACATGCAGATAGAAATTTATGTGGCATAGCTTAGTTTGGATGCTGAGTATGTTACAATATGTCCCGCACAGAGAACGTATGTTTTCTATGGTGTAGCGTGGCTTGGCATGGATGGTCAGGGACGTTACAGAATGGTTTCAGAGCTAAGTAAAGCGTCTGAGCAGTGGTATTTCCCGGCCTGTGGGTGGCTGGGGATGTTACACACAAGCACGTCTAACTTAAC
The DNA here is from genome assembly GCA_009831015.1 of Picea engelmannii. NCBI lineage: Eukaryota > Viridiplantae > Streptophyta > Pinopsida > Pinales > Pinaceae > Picea > Picea engelmannii. Next base: position 34,743 of record ML793568.1, read on the forward strand.
AGATCACCTTTCCCACTAGATAATCATTTGGAGTTCTTTTCAACTCTCTGAATGGAGGAGGTCATCTCTACATTCCAACTCCGTCTCAGGCAGGAACCACATACCCTTCTTAGGGGATTTCTCTCAGGTTTGTAAGCTGAGAGAAAGACTCACATAACTGCAATGATCCACATATCACAGGTTTGTAAGTTGGAGAATGTCTCACATAGCTGCAATCATCAACACTCCCTCTAAGCTAGGGAGGCATTCTTCATCATGCCAAGTCTCACATGGATGTACTCTGAATTTTGTCTTGGCTGGAGTCATCAATACTCCCTCTCAACTAGGAAGGTATTCTTCACCAAGTTAGTTTGGTGAAGAAGTCTGCAATCTGCGCATGTGTAGGAAGGTACTGTATGTGTATGATTTCTCTTTGCACCATATCTCTGATATAAAAATATTTCATCTCATCGTGTTTCGATCCATCAGGGAGCACTGGGTTCTCAAGGAGCTTTACACACGACTCTTGGTTATCATCATAGGATCCATCTCATGGTCAAGTAAATATGTCAGAAGCTTGTGAATCCATATTGCTTCGCACACTTGATGTTATATACTCTGCCTCTGTGATGTTGAAGGCCACATAGTTTTGTTTCCTGCTGCATCAGGAACCCATGGAAAACTTCATGGTAGAACAACAACTGGATGTGTTCTTTCGGTTCACTGTACCTTCTGCTCAATCTGAATCAGCATATCCTGCAAACTCAGGTTCACACTAGAGGCATATCTCAGACCATATCCAACTGTGCCTCGTATATATCTCAATACATGTTTCGCTGTTTTCTAGTGAGACTGTCTCGGTTGACTCATGAAATGACTAAGCATATTCATTGTAAGTCATGAATCAAGTCTGGTGTTAACTAGATACATCAATGATCCAATCAACTATGGATCAGTCTTGTTTGAATTATCAACAATCTTTTTCTTTAAATCCATCACGGTGGATTTTGTATTCTGTCGTACTGAACTTCTTTAATATTTTCATTGTATATTTTCCTTGACTTGGGAAATTTTTATTGGTCCTCTGTCATACTTCTTGTCCCAAGAAGTAGTGCATCATACTCAGATTCTTCATCTCGAATTTAGAAGTCAAGGATTACTTGTATCCAACAACAAGGCTTTCTGAATAAGTCATCAGGATCAGGATCGTGTCATCAATAATGTAATGATATAGATTTGGATCAACAACACTCTTGCTGAAATCCAAACTCATCAAGAATCTATCTAACTGATATAGTTTCCAAATCATGGATAGTAGTACGGATGGAAGTGTATTGGGTTCATTGGATCAAGTGTCTTATCATGGACAACTCCCTCTGTTTTGTGAGAAACCTCTGGCTATAGATCTTGTTTTGTATTTCTCGACACTTCCATTCGCTGCATGCTTGATATTATAGATCCACTTGGAAGTTACCACGGACTTCCCTTCTGAATAATATCGTATACATCATTCTTTAAGATATACTGGTATTCTTCTGTTATGGCATCTTGCCACACCTGTTCTCCTGTTGCTTCTCTTAAGACAAGGAGGCTCAACATCATTGAAGTGGCTCATGACTGAAGGATAGCTCGAAAATCTCTTTTGTTTTCTTGGGATGTGCCTTGAGAGGCTTGTATGTTTCTCTGCCTCTTGCAGAGTGAGTTTAGGTAGGGCTTTTATTCCATACTGCAATATCTCTAGACATATCAATTGGAACAACTGGATCAACTGAAATAATGTCTGTCTCCCTCTGAACTGCTGAAGGGGGAGAAGGTATTGTCTTACTATCAATCTCCATATGAGATTCTCTGGATCTTTGAAAGACTATCTCTTCTTCAAGGACAACGTCTCTCCTTGTCTCAATCTGTCTCTGACCAGGGATGTCGATTTAGAATGTCCTTGAATATTCATTGTATCCTTTCTTTCTAAAGGATCTAGCTTGGACTTCTTCTCTTTGGGTACATGAAAATACACTGGGCACCCAAATAACCTGAAGTGTTTAATCTCATGCTTCATTCCGATGAAGACTTCTTCGGGAGTTATGTTTTTCAAAGTCTGGTGAAGACTCTTGTTCTGAACATATACTGTGTCATGCATGCTTCTTCCCATAGAATCATAGAAGGATTATGATAATGTATTATTGGTTGCCCCAATGATAGTTCTATTCTTCCTCTTTCTCAATTAGTTTTGACTCCCTCTGAGTCAAGTGGCCCTCCCTGAAGGATAAACATCTTCCTTTATTATTAACCAGTCTGGAACAAGAAAACAAGAGGAACTGGAACAAGAATATCTCCTAAAGGAGAATACTGAGTACATCTCTAGAATTAAAAACAATTTAAGGATTGTTGTCATAGCTACAACACCTACTTGTAATGTAGCAAACTTTATAAATATAGGTTAGAGAAATGACAATGTCAACAATCAAACCTGGAGTCTTCTCTTTGATTGTGTTGTTCCTCTGAATGCACTGAGATCCCTATAGATCCATGATTTCAGCAAAAGGTTCCTTCCTTCTGCAATTTCCCTCATGACAATGATACACATAATATATATACAAGTGCATACGTGGGGGTGCTGATATGATTTCTCCAATTGCTCTTGGTTGATCTTTTTCCTCTTGACATCTTCATGAAGGAGATATGTCATAGTGACACCTTTTTGTATTACCCACTATAAGTCTTCCTTTGAAGTCTTGTCTTCTAGAAACTTGAAGTTGCTTGATCCATCAAGCTTAACTTCCATCATAGTTTTGTTCATCATAATTTTAGATTCTTCACAACCCTTTATCAACTGGGCTAGAAAACCTAACGACTAAGATATGCTAGGCTAATACTTTTAGGTTTTGTTGGACTTATGACTTCCAACAATAATCCTTTGAAAGATGAGAGAACACTGGTGAGCTGAAGAGCTCCTTCAATGAGTTGCAAAAACCCTAATACTGAAATTTCTGCAGATATTGGTGAAACCCTAGGGCCAAAATTTCAAAATGCTCAGAATTTTGATCTGAAGCTTGCTGGAGGTGCATTAAAGGAGGCCGTACACTCCTATGCCCTTTTTAGCCCCAACATCCAAGTGCCAAGTGCTGAAAACCTACAAAAGAGCAGGTCGTACAGATTTTTCTGGGAACCCTAGGAGGGTTGTACGGTTTCTGCAGAAGAGGGAGAGAATGGATGAAAGTTGTTTGTGCAATGGGTTCTTCAAGACCAATGCTCTGATACCATGTTGATTTTTCAATAGTCAAGGTTAAGCATGAAGATCATTCCATTTTTAGCATTTAACCATAACCATAAATGTTGCAGCAACCACGATCACATGAAGAAGCACCATGCACAAGAACACAAGAAGTATACTGGGAAACCCTTCTCAACAAGGGAAGAAAACCCATCCAAATCCTTTGCTATATTATTCAAGAGAAATACCTTCATCACCAAGATAAAACCTAACACACAAGAGGGTGCTCAAACCCTAGAAGACTAGCGCCCAAAAGAGGTGCGCACTTTTCCCAAGGAGGTGTACTTGCTAAAATTTCCAAACTCACATGAAAGATATGATTCCACAATGGGGAATCTTCCTTTACTTATATTAGATTTGTCCTATCAATAGGAGTGCCTATTGGCTCAATAGGGCCGACCTCTCTAAGTCACATTATAATTATAATTATTATAATTAATATTAACCAGATTAATTATCTTTTACATTTATTATTAATCAAATTAAGGTGCGGCCGACCTGTACCCTTTACATAACAATTAGGGTTACAAGCAGGTCTGAATCTTGAACAATATATAGCAAGGGATATGATACACCCACTAGTGCTCATCCACTAGGGGCACATCCATAGGGATGTCATATCTTTGGTTCACTGTACTACACAGAAGAACCAGATCTTCACACGTTCACCTGTGCTCGTTCACATGCACGTCCACTCTACAGATCTTCTTTCCCACTGCCTCACACAGGAGAATCATCTAGACTCTTCTCGTCAACTCTGCTGCTTAGAGGAGGATCATACATCATCTTGATTTCTGTTCACATGACGATGCACCCAACACTTTGGGATTTTACACATTCACCTTGTGCTCGGCCACAGACACGTCTAACTCAACAGATCACCTTTCCCACTGGATAATCATCTGGAGTTCTTCTCAACTCTCTGAATGGAGGAGGTCATCTCTACGTTCCAGCGCTATCTCAGGCAGGAACCACATACCTATCTTAAGGGCTTTCTCTCAGGTTTGTACGCTGAGAGAAAGACTCACATAGCTGCAATGATCAACATCTCACAGGTTTGTAAGTTGGCGAATGTCTCACATAGCTACAATCATGAACACATCCTGCCAAAAAGCACACTAATATTGACTTGCTTTCAAATTCCTCCAACAATGGAAGGAATCAATCATGCAAGTCTCTGAGACCCTCATATGCTCTAGAAGAGCACCAAATCTTGCATCACATAACTTTGAAGTTGTCATACCATGTATCTCGGTGCCCACAAAACTGTAAAACGTTGGCCGAAGTATGCTGCTAGTCATGTTGTCCTGTCCATAATCACTAAACTCGACCTCCTTGCCAATCTATACTTCTTCTTGTGGAGTCCCATGCTCCAACAATATCCCTATGCTGTCTTCCCTACTATATATCTCTAGTACCCCAGGGTCGAGAGAAGCTAGCATACTCTCCCAAGTCAACACTGAAACAAGGGTGGCTACAGATTCATGCCCTAACTTGTGATGTTGACATACCAAACATGCCCCCATGTGTCTCATGACATCATCATCAAGATTCCTCAAGGAGAATCTCTCTCTGTCCTACTGACAAGTCTTGAAATGGCCAGGCTGCCCAACCATATGTACATCATATACGATCCTCAAGATCCCTAACGTTGCCTGTTGCGACCATAACTCCTACCAATTGACCTCATGGACCTCATCAGAATCATCTGTCCATCTCTTCTCCCAGTCCTTATCCTGCTGAGACTTTGAACCTGTATCCATGTCTGGAACACACTGTCCCATGGTTGAGGATGCTCTCTGTTATCACATAATCTGTACTTTCCCAAATCCTAAGGAAAGTAAGGGAGTTTGGAGTAACAAACATGATATCCTATCACTGTCACCTTAATCAGAAATCCCCACTTTCTAGGGATAGGCAAGGTCTACCCCAAGGGAGGCGTCCCTGGTAATCTAAAGGACTGGAATATTAGGGTTATGTTCAAGATATATTCCCCCCTCACTGGTTACCAAAGTCATTAAATCCGTGTCTAAAAAAATGAGGTTAATGAAGTGCTTGATGTACCTATCAGAAACAAGACAATATAACATACATATACAATAATTCCAAGTACAAATATGATAATAACACCTCATTAGACAATGGACAATCACAATAAGTGCTAGCTGGTATAAAATTGCAGTAATTAATAAGTTTACAAGAACAATTGATAAAATGTAACAGTTGCAACAAATACTCAAAAAATCTTGAAAAGACAATGAAAAGATAAAATTAACTAAGTATAATGATAATAACTTGTCATAAGCAATTTCTGAAATGATTAGCTAGCAATCAATGTTGAGTATGCATAAAATTTACTACAATTAGATGGATGTAACAAACATTTATAATAACAACAAATAAGTTAGTGATTTAGGCTAAATTAGGGTTAGAGACAGTTAGTAAAAGTTTAGGAGAAGAGTGTTTGAGTGTTTGACCAATCTTTAAACAAGAGGGAGGCAAGAACTAGTTTCTTCCAGGGCTTATGGAGTCAAAGTGGATGACTTCTTCTAAGGCTGCAAATCAATTTGATAATGCACAAAAGTCTAAGAGGGAAAATGCATAGGAGGAGGAGTAACTTAAGTCCCCCTATGCATTGACCTCAAGAGACAAGATGCTAGGGTGTAGGCAATTCTAGGCCCTAACACCTTGCTCTTCTTAGGCTTCTTATGGAGTAAAACTTATGCAAAAATAACTAAGTCAGAATCCTTAGAGTGCTAGCAATTTAGGGCTCTAGGGTTTCACTAGTTACTAGATCAATTCAATGAAAAACTTGGCAAATAGAAAGTAAGAAGTAACAATTTAAGGTCATTACTTCAAGCATTAAGTATACCATGCAATTTCATAATCTTGTATGAACAAATAAAACCATACACAAACCATTCAATAGATGACAAAAAATGCATATTTTACTTACTTGCACCAAGAATAATCATGAAAATTCCATGAAAAATCACCATAAAAACTTCCAAGATTGATCCAAGTTGCAAAAAAAAGCCTTATACAAGAGTGTGCCTCACAATTTCATCCAATATCCATCACTAGGGCACAAATTTCAGACCTCTTCTCTTGTATGAGAAGTTGTGTTGTGTAAAATGAAAGCACTTTATGTTTATTTATACAAAACTTTTGACTTTTAATTAATTTTAGGTCAAAATAAGGCTGACCTGACCATTTTACAATAAAATTCAAATTTGACATAATTAAAATTCATTTACATCTAAAGACACCTCCAAGGGTGACGTCATGCCCTTCTAGGGTGACGTTGAGGTCCATAGGTGGAACATTGAGCTAGAAATGTGGGATGCTTGGCCTCTAGAAGCCCAGATGATGTCCACACATGCCACCAGGATCATAAATGCCTCCAAAATGAAAACCCTAGCTCTAGATGACGTCTAGGGTTATGATGGTGACATCGAAGGCCCTCAAGGGCTAACTTCCATGTGGAAGAGCAAGGTCCCCTTGGGTCTAGGTCTGCCAAGGTGCCTTCGAAGGAAACATCCTTATTTTTGCTAGTGCAAGTCTTCAATTTCTTCTTACCCTTGGCCGGGGTTGCAACATCCATTTGTGGGCTTTAAGTCCCAGGAAGGTATGAGCTAATCATTCCCTCATGTGTGCCTGTCCATCGGGAAAGGTCCTGCAACAAAAAAAAAGTACGCCCTCCAGGGGTCCATATGTTGAACACATCACCCACACTAAGAGCCGGGAGGGGGGTGAATTAATGTGTGGACTTTTCTAACTTTTCTTCTTCTTACAAGTTATCAGTTAAAACATAATTGTACAGATTAAGAACAGTCAAATCATAATCACAATGGATACAACATATACCAGATGTTTGTGTAAGATTTTGTATAATTGATACGTATATATATATGAATACAATAATATGAATTTTCCCAGTAACAACTATTTTGTATCAGCACCAACTGAAGTAAGGAGCACCAACTCTCAAGAGAGAACCAACTCTCAAACAAGACCCAACTTGCTGATAGAACACAGTCTATCAAACTAGAGTTTATATAGTAATTCAAATCTAGTAGCAGTGATCCATTATTGAATCAAATCTATTTCATGATCATAGGTATACCATAAACGCTCATCACCACACTTTATCTTCTGTTTGAAATTCGTGCCTTCTTCGCTTTATCTTTCCTTTGATATCTGCGCCTTCTTCACTTCTTCTTCTCTATGATATTCGCATGGAACTCAAGTCTGTATCCCCTTCATTTTTCTCCGCAGACCGCTCTTTCTCAGTGAGCCTATCTTTTCCACAAGCCCATCTACTTTCACAAGCACCCCTCTAGTGAAACAATCATGGTTGTATTTATACTTTCTTATGATCAAAACTTGTTTAAGTTATTGAGCCGACCTGTGCAACAAGTTATAACCAACTTGTTCATTTACAACAACTTTGGGACCACCAGAGATCATCATTTTGAGTTTTTAATGTTAAACCTGGCATCCCCTTTTACTTTCATAACACAAATGGATCGATTTCCTTCGTCTCTGTGATAACAGAAATCAACGCTTCCTTCAAACCATGTTCATATGATCATAGGCGTAGAACCACAGACTTATCAATTTAAGCGACGCATTACATTCTGCCTTTTAAATCTCTTTACCATATGACCAATGGCATTATTCAGACGTTAGGTGAGACGAGCGCTTGGGTGCTTATCAATTCAACGGTCACGATTCAATCTCTGATGAGATGGACAATTGTCGGGACTTCGCCCTCCGGGTCTTCGAGACTTTGCAACCTTTCAAATCTCCCGAAGCAGATTTTTCTGAACAGATTGGATGATTCTCATTATATCACGAAACCAAATCAATGGTCATATTCGATCCTTACATCGCTTAATCCGACGTCCAGGGCTTAATCAAGCATTGATATGGATTGCCACCAATTACTTCGGGACTTTAGCTATTATGCTTACGCTATCCTTCCACTGTATTTTGATCAACGATTGAGAGTACACCTGACATCAGATCGACGGTCGATATCTCCTTCGGGTCTCCGGACTTCAGAGATTTCAAATCTCAACCCCTTCTTTCCTCCGTACATCAATCTTCTGGAGCTGTCAATCCACTGACGCGTGATCCTTTCAGATCAATGGCTGTGATCCTTTCACGTCTTCAGACTTCGGAATTCTCAAGTCTCAACTTTCACTGTAGTATGATCAACGATTGAGAATACTCCCGAAGTGATCCTCTGATCGGACGACTCGTGTCCACTTTGGGACTTTGACATTCGGGACTTCGAAGGTTTCGAATAAACGCTGCTCCATTTTCCTTTGGAGTGATCACCTGCTGAGTAAGTCATAAGTGGTGGAGACCTCTTGCTGTCGGTTAATACTTCCACTTACACTATCCTTCCACTATAGTATATCAACGGTCGAGAATGCTCCCGAAGTGATCTTTAGATCGGACGTCTCGTGTCCACTTCGAGACTTAGGGGCTTTGGGCAAGTGTTGGTGGTAGAAATCCCGAAGTAAAACTCCCGTAGTGACGTAACTTACTTACATCACTTGATGACATGTCACGAGCTGAGTATCTGTCGTGTGTCACTCAAATTCGTGATTTGCACGTACCTAAAATGCCGAATCAACTTGACACTTGTCATTATTTGATTGCGCCATGTGTCCTTGCTGACGTAGTCTTGCTGACGTCGATCTCCTTATGTGGCACATGTTCTTCTCCTGGATCTAACGGTTGTCCTAACTCCCAAACTGTATCTTAGATCGATGGCTGAGAGTGACTTCAGACTTTCGTCCTTCAGGACTTCGGGACTTTTGACATTTCTTGGTGGTGAAACTCCCGAAGCAATTCTCCCGGAGTGACGTAACTTGCTTACGTCACTTGTTTGCATGGCACAAGACAATTTCCTCTTGACGCTTATCATCATCTGATTATGCCATGTGTATTTGCTGACATGGTCTGCCACATGTCTTTTGTTGTCGTGGTTGCTAACGTGGTCTGCCACATGTCCTTGTAGACATGGTATGCCGCATGTCCTTGTAGACGTGGTCCACCACGTGTCCTTGCTGATGTGGTCTGCTGATGTAGATCTCCCTGATCTAATGATCATCACATGTTCTCCAGATCCGATGGTCCTTTTTCATTTCGGATTTCCGGCTCTCTGGGCTTCGGGTCTTTCAAATCTCAAACTGAAAAATATGAAGTGAGATTTTTCTGGAGCTTAACCTCCTCACATCTTTGTACCCGAACTAAGTGTTGTTTGTCGATCATGATCCTATATCGATGGCTCAATCTGTCTGCGATTCAACTCTTCTAGCTTATCCT
>ML793568.1:53153-67763 GCA_009831015.1 Picea engelmannii
TTGTTGATGCTCATTCAATTTGCAGTGACTGTCATCTCACTGGTTAATTGTCTTAGTTGATTATCATAAGTTATTTCTCGGTTATTAAACCCATTGTGTTTGTTGGTATGAAGCATAATCTGGTTCAATAGTTGTTTTCTTTCTCCCATTTAATCAAACCTTTTCTGACCACGGTGCTAGAAGGCCTTGTGAGATTTTGTATCTCTAGACAGTCTTGAAAACAGAGTCAAGTACTTAGATATTCATCTTGACCCAAAAACCATATCAAATATTGAGAAAACATTTCCCAAAAAGAGTTAGTTACCAGGCATCTCCGACTTACAGCCTAGGAGAGTTTCCTGGAGTGATAACAGGTGAGTCAACCACAATCGTCGATATTCGAAGCTATAAGATTAGACGATCCTAACTAATTGCGGGATTGGAACTAGTGTGATATTTAATTCTCCTTTCGATGTTTGCAATCTATCCTTGCCGTTGATCTGGATTGCAGATCTGACGGTCACGATCCTTCAACGGTCCTCAAGCCCACGATCACTCATATGACCGATGTCCGTTATATGAGATGATAAACACCGTCAATTCCTTGATCGAATGTCTGCTGAGGCTTATCACCTTTTCCTGTGCATTGGTCGACTTCTCAATATTTCCATCGATCCCGACGATACTTCTGCAATGCGCTTTTCCTTCTGAGCTTTGATCTTCATTTGCTTTTGTACAACGTTTTCCCTTCTGATATTTGATCCCCATTCGCTTCTATACAATGTTTGCCTTCTGAGTTTTGATCTCTGCATTTGCTAACCCTCCTGAGATTTTATCATAGGAACATTGTTGATCCTATCGTGATCAACAATAATCACGAATTGCTTGAGCTTACACTTTCGGTCTCTGCATATTGTTTGATATTTTCTGCTAATTGATATACTATTGACATCAATGACAATCTCATCTATAGTAATGATAATTCATCGTAACAACAAATCATTACATCAACTGTTGACATCAATGACAATATGTCCAACAATCTCCCCCTTTGTCATTGAGGGAAACCCACTAACTTCATATACAAAACTCCCCCTGTGATGATGCTTTCTTCGTATGAAGTTTCTTCATATGAAGTGTATGAAGTTTTCTCTCCCCCTTTGACATCAATGGAAAAGGGTTTTCCTCTTGTGGTAAATCTCTGTATGTTACTGACCAGAATCTGAACTTGGGTAACTCTTCCTACAATCATCCTTTTCTTGTCATAACTGAATGACTCCCCCTGTCAATATTCTCTCTCTTTGTTTCTGACTACTCCCCCCCTTTGTTTTTGAAAAGGTATCTCTTCTTGACAAAGTTTCTTCCCCTATTAATTTACTAAATTCTTATCTCAGTTGATTGGGATTTTTTTGTTTCAAATGAGTAGTCTTCTTGATACCATTTTTTTGTAGTGATCAAGTCTTTTCAAAACTTAATCTAATTACTTTTTTATTTACTAACCAAAATACTTCGCCTAAGTTTTTACTGACTTTTCTCCCCCTTTGTTTCTAAAAGGGTAGATTTTTCTGACAGGGTCTCTTGTCTTTTTATCTCTACAGGATGTCATGTACCTCATTTTGTACATCAAAATGTTGTTTTTGCGGATGTCGTTGTCCTATTGGAGCATTATGCAATTGTAGCTCATATTATTCAAACAACCCTTGGATCTGCCCATTGATTTTCATCGATCTCTAACCAGATGTATCCATATTTATCCAACATGCTTCTTTACTGTACATTGCTCTTAAGTTATCTGGGAAAGTTTATACTATGTTTGTCACTTCACTGCAATTCTTTTTGCAACAATTAACTTCACTCCTGTTCACTTGTTCAATATTTGTTATCCACATCTGTGAGTGTCCTGATTTCTTGAACTTTGTTCTATGATCTTCTATTACTGCAGTTTCATTTTTCTTCCATGTTTCATTTACTCTTTTTGTTCTATTGTATGGAGCATTTCTCATTGAATGTTTTCTTGAGTTCCAACAGTTATGGGCTTTGTGGCTATATCCACCACAACTATAGCATCTCATAGTGTAACAATGTGTAGCAATATGTCCAACATGATTGCAGTTCCAACATCTTATACTGTTTTTAACTTACCAACTTGTTTTCTTCCATGATGCCTACAATCCAAGGCTTTGTGACCATATTCATTACAAGAAAAACAATAACCATTAAAAACATTCTCATACCTTCTTTGATTCATCCATGAAGGTGTCTGTCTTCTAAACTTGCTTTAAGGTATTATGAGTAGCTTCTAGATGTCTTCCATGATCCGATCTTCTAAATTTTGTAGTGTTACTTTTATTTCTTGAACGTGAAGGACCTGAGTCATACTTGCTTTCAATTTTTACAAGTGAAGGAGCTGTGCCAGACCTGCCTTCATCCTTTACAAATGAAGAACCCATGTCAGACATGTCTTCATCCTTTACAAATGAAGGACCTGTGTCAGACCTGTTTTCACCTTTTACAGATGAAGGACCTGCATCAGGTTTCTTAGGAGTATTGATTTATTCCTTGTTGTATCCAAGACCGAATTTGTCTTTTGGTGATCTCTGACTATCCAAGATCTCATCCAGGGTCATGGAGACTTGATTTGGTTGTTTGAATTTTCAACTTTCTTTCTAATATTCACAACTTTTGCTTCCAACTTATGACATGATTCTTCCTTTTTGTTCATCTGGTTCCTCACTACTTCCTCCCTTCTTTTGGCTTCTTCAAGTTGGATTTTAAGATTGACATAGCTTTCCCTTAGTTCTTTTAGTTCTACAAGGTTTTTTCTTGGTTCATCATCTTCCTTATTTTCTTCTTTCCTTGACTAATTTCATTTTTCAGTCTCTCGATCTCCTCTTCCTTTTCTTAACTGATTTCATTTTTCAGTCTCTTGATCTCCTCTTCCTTTTCTTTTGTTAGATCAACAAATTTTGTTTTCAATCTTTTGATCTCTTCTTCTTTGTTTCTAGCTGAATATTTTGCTCAGATATGATTTCTTCATTGTCTTTGAGCTTTTCTTTTATTTCTAGGATATGCCTTTGATTGCTAAGATCATCATATTCCTTCTTCTTTTCTTTTGCTTGAATGATTTCTTTCTTCAACTTCTTGATCTCCTCTTCTTTTTATTCTAAATGATTATCCTGCTCATATATTATCTTTTCATTGTCCTTGAGCATTTCCTTTATTTCCAAGATATGCTTTTGACTCTTTTCAAGAAATTGTTTAGTGTAGTCATGAAGATAGCTATAGTCTGAATTATTATGGTCATAGCAGTATTCGTAGAGACTCCAATCAACCTTTTGTTTGTCCTTTGATAGTTCTTCTTCTACTTATTCCATGAGATAAATGCTAACAAAACATTCTTTTATTGTATCTGAGTCTTCTTCTTTACTTGCAGGGGAGGATTCAATATCAACATTATTGCAATCGAAATATTGTGGAGAGTCTTTAACTTTATTGATGGTTGAGTCTTCCTCTTCATCCTTGATAGGATTGTCTTTTGTGTCTTGTCTTTTGGTTTGATACATTTCTTCTAACTTCAACCATAAGTCATTAGCAGATGTGCATAGTCCTATGCTTGCCTTGACTATATCTGATAATCCATTGAGAAAAATCTTCAATGCCACTTCATTATTCTTCCTTGCTCTTCTTTGGACTGTAATATTGGATAGATTCTTTGATGTAGTTAAGTCCTAGGGCATGCTTACTACTGAATTCCAAACTTCAGATCTTGTTGTCTTCAAATACTGTTTCATATTTTCTCTCCATGAGGAATACTTTGTTGCATCAAATAAGGGATTTTCAATTGCGGAGAGAGCCATCTGTCCACCCATTTCTTCATGATCTAACTTCCAGTGGTTAAAATGCGCTGAAGGAACCCTCTCTGATACCAATTGTTGAGCACATCACCCACACTAAGAGGAGGGGGGGGGGGGGGGGGAGAGGGTGAATTAGTGTGTGGAATTTTCTAACTTTTCTTCTTCTTACAAGTTATCAGTTAAAACATAATTGTATAGATTAAGAACAGTAAAATCATAATCACAATGGATACAAGAGATACCAGATGTTTGTGTAAGCTTTTGTATAATTGATATATATATATATATATATATATATATTAATATGAATTTTCCCAGCAACAACTATTTTGATCAGCACCAACTAAAGTAAGGAGCACCAACTCCTTGGAGAGCACCAACTCTCAAGCAAGACCCAGCTTGCCACAAGACCCAACTTGTTGATAGAACACAGTCTATCCAACTAGATTTTATATGAATTGGTTATAAAACTGGACTTTTTGATCGGCAGTGACTTGTGAGAAGGGATCTTTATCTAGCCACTTTGACTTAGCCTTCTCAAACCCCCAGGTCATCGGGGACGTCTCCCCTGGGCCTACCACCCTAAATAGAAAGATACATCCTATTGAGGTGACAGTGATATGATAGTCTAAAGTTACACCAATTTGCTCTCCTTTAACCTCTTCTTCTATCAAAGTACAAATTGTGTGATAACACAACCTATTTTTAATACAAATATTATCAATTTATATTAAAATAAATAAATTTATTTTCCTATTTTTAATACAAATACTATCAATTTATATTAAAATAAATAAATTTATTTATTTATTGAAAAATAGTAGTGATACCGATATTATCACCTTTTAATCATAATAAAAACTAACACCAAAAAAAATAAAATAATAACTTTATAAAATTTGTAATAATATTAATTGTAATATTGTAAAATAAAAGAAAATTAAATTAAATATAATGGAACACTTTTACTTCTTTCTATCTCGTGTTAATTTGTAATAATATTAATTGTAATATTGATTTTCTTTTTAATCGTAATAAAAACTAACACCAAAAAAATAATAACTTTATAAAATTTGTAATAATATTAATTGTAATATTGTAAAATAAAAAATAAAAAAAAATAAAAAAAATTAAATATAATGGAACACTTTTACCTCTTTCTATCTCGTGTTAATTTGTAATAATATTAATTGTAATATTGTAAAAATAAATAAATTAAATAAAATGGAACACTTTTACTTCTTTCTATCTCGTGTTAGGTGTGTGGGTTACCAAAAAAAATTACATTTATAAAATATTGTGATAATGATTCCTAATCTAGTCCTTAGTCCCATATGGAAAATAAAAGTACCTTGTGAAGAAAAAAGGGTTGCACACATATTGTGTTTGCCAAAATCAATAAAAGCTTCATAGTTATTATTTCTCACTCATAGTTATTATTCTCGAATCTACGTGGATATCATCGATGGGAGGCTCCACTTAGGTCTTTTCCTTGACTTATTTTGGAAATTTTGTATTTATACCATATTCATTCACATGGTTACAACCTTTCCCAAACATATAGGAGTAACCAATGGGTAGAATTAGCCCCATCATTCTTACTGGTTATGGTTTCTTCATTAAAATTTGTAATCCTTTTCCACTCATAGTAGGTTAGTACGACAAGCTCTAGGAAGTAGCACATTATAGTGCTGTGTAGTGTATAGAGGCTATGGTTTTGGTGAGGAAATACATATTTTTCCATCACTTTGACCTTATTGTATTTATGCTTGTGATAATATGTTTTCCTTGGTGCTAAACTCCCTTTGCAAAAAAATTAAAAAATGTATATGAGTTTATTTTTCTATTTGTTATAATATGTTTTCTTTGGTGCTAAACTTTTTTTGCCAAAAAAAAATAAAAAAATATATGAGTTTATTTTTCTATGGGTTTCCGATGTCTCTTCCACTTTTTTTTTTTTTTAATCTAAAACATTCATCAATAAAAGTTATATTTAATTTTAAAGAATACATTTATGTTTTTTTTCTAAATTTTTCAAACCATCCATTACATTATTTTCAACAATTTTGTAAATAAAAAAAAATTATATTTAATTTTGAAAAATACACTTATGTTATATTTTGTTTTTAATTTATGTTTTTTTTTTTTTTAATTTGTCAAACCATCCATTATATTATTTTCAACAATTTTGTAAATATGGTATAATTGAATTTGATAAAAATGATAATTGAATTTGGATAAAAATGAAAGTTTTTACATATTTTATTGAGAGAATGGTCTATTTATTAGAAATTAAATTAAATGTTAAAGTCTCTTACTATATCAAACTTGTTATAATAGTAAAACTTGTTATAATACATATTACTTTTATTATAAGAAATATTATTTTTATAAATTATTAGTAGATTTTTCTATCTGTAATATAATATCTAATTAGATTACCCTAGTGGTGATGAGTATTCTCCTTTACATTTTCACTATCAATATTTCCTTTTACATCTCCATCAAAATTTAATTTATGATACAAATTTCTTGAAAATAAATATTTTAATTATTTTGTTACTATATTTTCCTTTACATTTTCACTATCAATATTTATTTTTACATCTTCATCAAAATTCAAATTATAATACAAATTTCTTGGAAATAAACATTTTAATTATTTTGTTACTATTTTAACGTGAATGAGATTGATTAGTAATTATGGGAGACTTTTATTTGTTAGCCTTTTCATAATACTTTTCAATATTTTTTTGAAAACTTTTAAATGTTATGGTCTCATATATGTTTATGGAAATGTTGTTTTAGATATGTAATAAGTGTTTTTTTCTCCCATTCATATATTCCAAGTTATTAGTTTTCATGGAATGATAGTGCCCCATATTTTGGGGGCATTTCTTGATTCAAAATTTATTTTTAAGTCACATTAGGTTATTTATACTTGTAGGAACAAATAGTATCTCTTTTTAATTGGCGAGTTCATTTTAAATTGTGCAAAAGGGTAATGAATAAATAAGTGGTTTGGGATTACTATGTTATTCTAACACATTTTAATAGTTTTATGAAGTTTCTTTTACCAATGTTGTTCATGTGAGTTACCTCTAAAGATGTTGTGAGTTACCTCTAAAGATGTATATAATATATTTATAGGAATGAATTGTTACTCTTCTTTATTAATAAGTTCATTTAAAATTCATTGATTATACAAAGAGGTAATTGTAAATAAATGGTTCAGGGTTACTATGTTATTAAATATAATAAATATAAACATTGTCATAATTCTATTAAGCCTTTTTTACAAATGTTATTCTATATCAAAATTTATTTTTCGAAATAATTTACATATAAATTTAGAATTTGAAATTATATAGTCATTATTATTATTATTATTATTATTATTATTATTATATATATATATATATATATATATATATATATATATATATATATATATATATATATATATATATATATATATATATATATATATATATATATATATATAATCCATTAACTTGGAAAAAATATATATAAATATATATTTTCATAGACCTTCCTTCATCTCAATACATTTGGATTTTGTTTGAATAATTTCTTTTCATAATATTTATTTTATATTTAATATAATTTCTTTATACCATAAACCTAGAGATACAAATTTTTATATATTAATAAGATACAAGGTTTTATATTTTCAAAATTCCCAATATATACACTCACCTCATACTTAGTTCAGAGTTATATTAAAATTCTTAAAATTTATTTATTTTCTTGAGTGAGAAAATTGGTTCCATGAGTCATCTCGAAAGAGGGTTAAGAATCAAAAGATAGATTCCTTTAAGGACCATGTTCATCCCTTTCTTAACATTATGTCAAATATAAGATCCAAAAGTGTAATTATTACAATGTAGATCCTACCATAGATTGTTTGGTCAAAATGTGTCTTCAAAATGTCATCCTCTCTTTATGTCATTTTCATATTAGTTCATTCATAAGGAAATGTTAGAAAATTTTCATTTTTCTAAAACCCAAGTCTCTCTTTATTAAATGAACAAACATTTTTCTATGAAATTAGTGCTAGTTTATTTTCCTTTATGCCATTTTCAGAGATTGTTTGGTCAAAATGTGTCTTCAAAATGTCATCCTCTCTTTATGTCATTTTCATATTAGTTCATTCATAAGGAAATGTTAGAAAATTTTCATTTTTCTAAAACCCAAGTCTCTCCTTATTAAATGAACAAACATTTTTCTATGAAATTAGTGCTCGTTTATTTTCCTTTATGCCATTTTCAGATTAGCTCATTCATAAAGAAAATGTTGAAATTTTTCATTTTTCTAAGACTAAGCCTTTTTTGGTTTTGAGGGTGAATTTTTTTTTCTATGAAATTAGTGCTTATTTTTCAATTAGGGTTTTTCCATAATGAAATTTTTATACTTTTTTCATTTTCTTTATTACATTTTGTGGTGTTGCAATGGATAACATACTAAAATTTACAGTGCCTATCAAGTTGTTTTTAATAATGTTGCTGGACTGACTGGGACTGACTGGTTAAGGATAAAAGTGAAAATTTTATACTAGATTTTTTTTTTTTAATATTTTATAGAAATTCTTCCTAGTTTAACTCTCTACAACTATTTTCCACAATAAGAACACCCATATATTTACTTGTTAATGAGGATTGTTGATGAGATATTAAACAATATTTATAATTTTCATATAATGTAATATTTTTATATTCAACGTTGAATATATTCCCCACTTAAATAATGTTTTCCTAATTTTGTTGTGTTTCTAGTTTTAATTAATTTTCTTTTGTAGCACACGCATGTGCTTGTTCATGCACGTGTGCATGCTCACAAACACACGCGTCTTTACTCATGTTACAAATCGATGATATGATAATTTGATATCCCTAAACCTACGTAGCAAAAAGATTTAAAAGAAAAACGCATTAGCTTGGGTCAACATCTTCAAAAATGTATTTTTATATTTATTTGGAATTTAAGGAATAAATAATCTCCACACAAAAAATAGTGAGTTTATGCAAAGTTTTACAAATGGTGTGTGTAAGCATTAATATGATCAACGTATATTATCAGTGTTTTTTTTTTCCAAAAATATTTAAAATTGAAAGTAATGGGTTTCATAAGAGTTATTGTTATCCTTAAACTTACATTTTTTTAAGGACCTAATATCCCATAAATGGAAAATTTACATATTAAATGTAAATATAAAATTCTACAAAAGTAATAAATGTTAAAATAAATAAATTCCATACAAGATGTAATTTTATTTGATTCGGATTATTTTGGGAATGATACGAAGGGAGAAATATAGCAGAGATATAACAAAGAAATACACAGAGATATGGCAAGGAACATAGTAATACAATAAATATCATATTCTATTAATGACTGTCTGAAATAAAAAAGACTGTAAAATGCAAAAGCACAAAAGCTAGCTAGAATGATGGTAGCTTATCTCTGAGAAGAGGTGTGTCGACTACGCTCATTCACAAGAAGTTGGTTACAATGGGACTCCAAAGGCAGTTTTAACATAAAGAAAAAATTAGAAAACTCGAAACACCCAAAACCCTAACCCCAAGAGATGAAACACCAAAAGGTTTGTGGGCCCCGATGGGGATAGTTGATATGTCAACTTCTTGAGGGCGTAACTTTTGCATACGAACTCTGTTTGGGGCACTCGATACCTCGTCAGAAAGGTCTAGACGAGGAAAACACATTCTGTTTGGCCATGATTTTCTTCTTATCGCGTAGTGGGCACTAGCGAGCCAGAAAAAACATCATTTAGGGCATCAAAATGGCCCCGGAAGTTTGGGACCCGAAAAACTGTAGAAAAACTGCCAAGATGAGAAAATTGTAATTTGAGCCAATGGAATAAGTGGGTGGCCACCAATGTCCACCTGGATAATTCATCCCCCCTTAAGAAGAAATGGTCTCTATTGCATCAAATTCTTCCATCAGATGGGGAAACTTCTGTTGAATCTGACTCCTAGTGAGCCACTTGCCCTGATGAAGAAATTGCCCTACTTTGATGACCTGATAGAGTTGGATGGTCTATTGTCAGGTGTCCTTTTTATTGGTGTCCATGATCTGATCAATCGTATCTTTTTCGATGCATCCATGATTGAATTTTGTAGGGGCCAACTGCTCCACTGCATCCAAAGTGTCTAGGAGAGGTGGAAAATATGGTCGAAGTGGTTCCACATTAAATACTGGGTGAAAGCCAAGGAAAGGAGGAATACCTAATTCAAAATAATTTTCACCCACAACCTTGGTGATGGTGTAAGGCTCATATCGTAGTGGGCGTAGATTCTGATGGGGTCTTGTGAGGTGTTGTTTTTGCAAATGCAACCATACCTTATCTCCCACCTGAAATTTGTGTGGTACCTGATGTTGAACGTGGCGTTGCTTATTATTGGCATTGGATTTTTCTGCACAATATCATGAACTTGTTGTTGGATGTGCTCAACAAATTTGGTTGCCCGATCAACCTCGGTCTAAGCATGGGAGGACTATTATTGTGTGGTTGTAATGGGAAGAGTTACGTCAATGGGGGCCAATGGTTGGAACCTCAAGCACACCTGAAAAGGGATATGGCCAATAGAGTTGTGGAGGGCTATGTTGTAGCTATGTTGAACATAAGGAAGGCTTCCATCCCATGTGCATGGATGTTTGGAATTATAGATCCTCAAGATATGGACAATCATCACGTTGACTACCTCTATTTGGCCACTCGTCTGTGGGTGGAAGGAAACCGATTTGGTCAGCTTGGTGTCCATCACCGACCATAGGCTGGACCAAAAAGTGCTTAGGAACCTATTGTCTTGATCAAAGATAATAATTTGTGGGAGCCAAAAATGAACCTAAACATGTGTGAAGAAGAGCTTGGCGATGGCCTCGACTGTGATTCTCTTCTCGTAGGGTGCCAAAATTTCCATCTTAGATAATCAATCAATGACTACGAAGACACAATCATTCTATTATGAACACAATATATATAATAATAAATGTAAATACATTAAAAAATATAAATAATAATAAATAATGAATAGTTAATGATTAATAATGAAGAGAAACCTCCCTGATGAAAGGTTGTGTCTCTTCATGGAAGGGCACCTCTACTTGGGTATAAAAGGTCTTCATTCTCATTGTAATAGACATCTTATTCATTCTCTCATACATTTATATATTATTTATTATCCTCATGGATATCTTTATATTCCAAGTATTTTGGGTATTCTACTCGTAAGCCAGATTTGGTTATTACATTTGTGGGAGCGAACTGATCAAGGTGGATATCAGTGGCCACCCACCTTTTCCAACTGGCCCAAAATAGTTTTCTGGCAATTTTGACAATTTATTATTTTTAGCAGTTTTTAACTTCTAGGGCCAGTTTCAGGGCCTAAATGATTATTCTTTCACAACCAGGCACCTCAATAATAGCCTAAGGCTCTAATTTATCATGTAAATGAATATCCTCATCAATACCTTTCCAATGAGCTATTGTGTGCCCTAAACAGAGATCGTATGCAAAAGTTAGGACCCAGGAATTTAATGTACTAACTTACCCCAACAAGGCCCACGTGACTTTTGACGCTTCATCTCGTAGGGTTAGGTTTTTGGATGTCTAGGGTTAGAGCCTCATTTTACTCATCTTCTTGCGAATGAGCATAGCCGTCACATCTCTTCTCAGAGATAAACTGCCACCATTTTAGCAAGCTTGTTTTCAGTCTCCATTTTACAGTTTTCAACATATTTCTTATTTAATAGAAGTGATTTTTTATTGTATCTCTATTATTGTTCACTATGTCTCAGTGTTAACATTATAAATCCGTGGTTTCATTTCATTCCGCTTATAAATTCGGATCAGTGGTATCAGAGCAGTCTACTCCTTGTCGTTTTTTAATGCATGTCCCCGATGTGGTCAGGGTATAAGGAGTTGGGTATGGAGCTTGTTTCTGTTGAGGAAAAATGCTCTTGCATGCCCAAGAAACCACCCATGGTGGGAGAAAATAAATACGATGGGACATGATATCCTTTCAAAATGTTGCTCGAGGAAGCCCTTGAGCGATAGAGGAACTAGATGATGGACAACTTCGCACAAATCCTTCGACGACTGCTAACAAGTGACACATCCACCTCAAGCAAAAGCGCCACCCCCTTCAAGGTACAGATCAATTTTGATATTCCTATATTTTAAGGTCAAATAGATGTGGATGTTGTAGATACATGGTTAAATCTTCTAGAAGGGTATCTTTTTGTCCACAACTTTTTCGATAGAGAAAATATTATATTTGTGCTCCTCAAGGCCGTCCCCCATGTCAAATATTGGTGGGAGACTTTCCGTGAGAAAGAAAAACCAGAAGGATCCACATTATTTGTAGTTGCACCCACTTGGGATTCCTTCATGGATGTGTTAGGGTCCTAACCCACACATAGGTAGATCAATATATTCGGATGTAATAAAGGTCAATATTAATAAGGCCTTTCAATAAAATAGAATAAAGCGGATGTAAGAAGACCTAATAGGAGCTTTCGTTTCTAGAAGAATCTTCCTCTAGATGCTTCTCTTGATAGACATATTTAGTATAAATAAGGGTCGAGGGTATGAAAACCCTAGCTTGAAGATTATTGTAACAAAGCGTTGCTCGACTGGAGGTTGCCCCCTCGAAGAGGCCTGTGAACATTGCTTTCCGAATCAAAGTGCTATTTATGTTGTTGTTCTTATATCATTTATGTGTTATTGTGAAGATTATGCTGGTTATATTACTGTTATTCTGCCATTTCTAGCATTTCATTTATGTTATGCATACTTTTATTATCTGGTATATTGCAAGTGGTATCAAAGCACTTTCCTTGGCAGAAATTGTGGGAATTTTTTTTCAAGGGTAGAGACGTATTCTGGCTTCTTTAAGCCACAAAGATCTGTCGTTACACGCATAAACCCGCATTTGAAGGATTCATACACGCAGGAAATACAAGTGGTTCTTAAGCGCACATCTGTTGGCCACCCTTGTAACCCCTGTTGGTACCCCTTCGAGTGGTAGCGCATCAGACAACACCTGTGTACCGATCGGCCTAGATTTCCTGAAGCCCTCTTTAGATAAACCTATCAACCATCAGACTGCTATAGTGTCACCGAGAACAATACTTGGGAAGATACTCTCTAGTACCTGGGTAGTCGGGTAGTATGGCTAAGGGTACGGTCTATCCTCCTTAGTTAGTGCCCTGAGATATTGGGCCAAGTACTACTGTTGGACCCCGCACGTATATCAGAGAGCTATAGCACAGGGCAAACCCTTGTCTGTAGAACCCTTGAATACATAACCCTTGGGGGACAACAACATAAACAAATTAAAACAAACAAGATCTATTGTCGCGCAACTTTGTTCGGGTTGCCAAGTAAATACGCATTTCTTTCTGATTAAGCATTTGGAGATTTCATTAGTGTAGTATTCTTCAGACCGGAGTATAACTCCACAGGTGTTAGTCTGGAAATTGTTTCACCATTATTTGAGACCTATTCCATTGGATTCATCTCTTCGCCCTCATCACATTCATCCATATCATTTTTCAGCAAAATTTTTGACCTCGCCCACCCCTTTTCAGTTCACCCATCCTCATGGCCCATACCCGTAGCCAAGACCTGGAAGCTCGCTTCAACACCTTGCAATCTGGTTTCCTTGAAACCCAAAAATAAGTGAAACAACTCAGTGCTACTGTTGCCTCCATCGATTCGTCCATCAATGCTACCATAAATACAACCATGCAGTCCTCAATGGAGGAAGTCAAACAAGAACTGACCACCCAGCTTGAATCTGTCTTTGTATCACTCTACACCAAACTGAAGATCCCTACAGATGATCATTTCTCTGAAGCACCTCTAAAATCTGAAGGTGAGAATTCCTCCCATTCCCATACCTTTCAGCCCCATCACTTTCAACATGACCTAAGCCTTCTGTGGGTGGATGTGACCAAATTTGATGGCTCGGACCCCACTGGTTGGGTAACCCAAATGGAACATTATTTCTCTTTATATGACATTACATATGACTTGGACAAACCCCAGTATGGTGTTCTCCATCTAGATCAAGAACGTTGGCAAAGGTGGCAATGGAGAAAAAATTCCCATCAAGGGTATATTGCTTGGACCCAATTTGTGATTGAGCTTTATGAACGCTTTGACACAGACACCAACCATTTGGGTTGTCTGATAAAGTTGAAACAATCAGGAATAGTAGAAGACTTTATAGCTGCCTTTAAGCGCCTGGATTTTCGAACAGAGGGCATGACTGATGCATTCTTTTGAGAGTGTTTTATCAGTGGCCTCAAGGAGGAGATTCGGGCCCATGTCATCATGGCTCGACCCTCGAGTTGGGTGGAGGCTACTAAAAGAGCTAAAGAAGCACAACAGGTTGTATCCTCTCAAAACATAAAACCCTCCTTTATCCCTCGCCCTAAACCCGTAAATCCCACTACTCCCTCTGCCCCATTAAAGATCCAAAAATTGACCAGGGATGAAATGGTTGAACGCCAACTCAAAGGCCTTTGTTATAATTGTGATGAGAAATATTTCCCCGGCCACAAGTGTAAGGAACAAAATCTCTTTATGGCCATCTCTGAGGATATTTCAGAAGATGATGTTGAAACTCCCCTTGTGTCTGAGTCACCTGAAATCACTGACATAACCCCTCCCTTAGACCCTCCCGAAGTCGAACCCGTCATTTCCCTCAATGCTCTCATTGGCTTCTCC
>ML793568.1:67903-91031 GCA_009831015.1 Picea engelmannii
ATCCATGTTGTCAACAATTTCCAAATCATGATTGCCAATGGTGGTTCCATGAAATGTGGAGGGCATTGTGAAAATGTGCGTCTCCAAATCGGTGACTACCACCTAAAATCCCATATGTTTGCTATCGACATGGGTGGTTGTGATATTGTGTTGGGTGCAGACTGGCTAAGAACTTTGGGTCCCATTCTCATGGATTTTAAGGCATTAACCATGCAATTCGACCAGGAACGCCACCAATATAAATTCCAAGGCATCATTGTTGGTTCACCTAAGGTCATTAGTTCCCATCGCATGGAAAAGATGCTCAAGAAAGGCCATTCTGGTGTCATTGCCCAACTCCATGCCATACAGACAACAGAGACACCCCCGGTGCCGCAAGACCTCTAAGCCCTCCTTTCTAAACATCAAATGGTATTTTCCACTCCCTAAGGACTCCCTCCTTCCTATGGTGTTCATGATCATTCCATTCCCCTTGTACCTGGAAGCCTTCCTCCCAATATTCGTCCATATCGCCACCCCTTTTCACAAAAAAATGAAATTGAGAAAATGGTCCAGGAACTCCTTAATGCAGGCGTTATCTGCCCTAGTATGATCCCTTACTCTTCTCCTGTAGTCATGGTCCTGAAGAAATAAGGTTCTTGGAGAATGTGTCCTGACTTTCATGCCCTCAACAAACTGACTATTAAAGACAAATTCCCCATTCATGTCATTGATGACCTCCTGGATGAATTGAGTGGCGCCCAATTCTTTACTAAACTTGATCTTTGCTCGGGCTATCACCAGATACGTATGAAAGAGGTAGACATTCCCAAGATGGCCTTTCAAACTCATGAGGGCACTATGAGTTTTTGGTCATGCCCTTTGGCTTGTGTAATGCCCCCTCCACCTTCCAAAGCCTCATGAGCCATGTCTTTCGTCCCTTTCTCTGTCATTTTGTCTTAGTTTTCATTGATGATATCCTCATCTATAGAAAAACTTGGACAGACCATCTTACTCATGTGGATCAAGTTCTCCATCTACTCTCTTAGCACCAACTTTTCCTGAAACAGTCTAAATGTGCTTTTGGTGCCTCAGGAGTAGAATACTTGGGTCATCTGGTTGGCAAGGATGGCATCAGGGTGGATCCAAAAAAGATTGAAGCTATGCAAGACTGGCCGCACCCAAAGACTCTCAAAAGCTTGCGTGGATTTCTGGGCTTAACAGGGTATTATCGCAAGTTTGTTAAGAACTATGGAAAGATTCCAGCACCTCTCACTGCTCTCTTAAAAAAGAACTCTTTCACTTGGACTCCAGCCGCTGGTCAAGCTTTTCAAACCTTGAAGACGTCCATGTGCACCACTCTGATTCTGGCCCTTCCTGATTTCACAAAGACCTTTGTGTTGGAATGTGATGCATCAAGGAAAGGAATCAACGTTGTCCTTATGCAAGAGGGTTGACCTTTGGCCTTCACCAGCAAGCAATTGTTTTAAAGGAATCTAGGCAAATCCATTTATGAAAATGAAATGTTGGCTATTCTGCATGCCATTGATCTGTGGCGTCCTTATCTCTTGGGGAAACACTTCCAAATTAAGACCAACCATCAAAGCCTCAAGTACTTTCTGGAACAACGCATTTCCTCCCCGGAGCAACAAAAATGGGTGACTAAGCTCTTTGGATATGATTATGAGATCATTTACAAGAAGGGTAAAGACAACGTAGTGGCAGATGCACTGTCCCGAAAATATGAAGAAGAAGGATCCCTTTTTTCTCTTTCCTTCATTGTACCTGATTGGCTCCAACTTGTGCGCCAGGAATGGCTACAAGATCCCAAAAGTTCACATCTGATCCAACAATTGCAGACCAATGCTCCGACTCCCCTAGGGTACTCTTGGCTCCAAGATGAGCTTCAATACAAAGGCCGTTTGTATTTAAGTAAACAATCAAAGCTTAAATCCACAGTACTTTCTGAGCTTCATGTTACACCCACAACGGGGCACTCGGGGTTCACCAAAACCTATGACAGGGTCAAACGTTCCTTTTTTTGGGATGGTATGAAATAGGACATCCGTAATTTTGTCATTGAATGTGAGGAGTGTCAACGCAACAAGGGAGAAACAGTCAAATCTCCGGGCACACTACAACTTCTTTCGATTCCACCTGCTATTTGGAAGGATATCTCTATGGAATTTATTACTGGCTTACCCAAATCGGGGAATAAATCAGTCATAATGGTGGTTGTGGATTGCCTTTCCAAGTATGCTCATTTCTGCGCTCTTCAACACCCATTTACTGCATCCACGGTGGCTCAAATTTTCATGGACCGGGTCTTCAAGCTTCATGGCATGCCACACTCTATTGTTTCTGATCGTGACCCAACTTTCACAAGCAATTTTTGGCAAGAATTGTTTAAGCTACATGGCACCCAATTGCATCTCAACACAACTTATCATCCCCAGACTGATGGTCAAACAGAAGTTGTCAACAAGTGTTTGGAAACATATCTGAGGTGTTTTTCCTCTGAGAAGAAACATCAATGGGCTCAATGGTTACCCCTAGCTGGATGGTGGTACAACACTTCCTACCATACAACTATACACACGACTCCTTTTGAAGCGGTATATGGACAGAAGCCACCTTCAGTTCTCTCATACTTACCGGGTACCTCGAAGGTCCAGGCGGTTGACCAAACACTTACAGTTTGAGAGGATATTCTTCGTACCCTTAAAGAGAACTTGGTCATGGCACATAATCGCATGAAGCAACAAGTAGATCAAGGTCGCTCTGAATGTCAATTTGCAGAAGGGGATCAAGTGTTTCTGCGACTGCAACTATACAAGAAAACTTCCCTCAAGGCCAAGCATTGTCAGAAGCTAGCACCCAAATTTTATGGTCCTTATATAGTTCTCAAGCATGTGGGGCAAGTCGCCTATTAGTTAGCTCTACCCAGTTAGTCGAAGCTACATCCTATTTTTCATGTTTCATGCTTAAAGAAGGTGATTGGAACTAGGTGAAAAATTCAAACCAACCTTCCAAAGTTAGTTGAAGAAGGTTCCATTTGGCTACAGCCAGAAGCAGTTTTGTACTAGCATGAGCATCGCCTACATCAGAGAAGCATCAAGGAAGTGCTAGTCCAGTGGAAAGATACGACTCCAGCAGATGCCACTTCGGAACCAGCTACCATTCTGCAATAGTTTCCACATCTCAAGCCTTGAGAACAAGGTTGTTTTTAAGGAGGTGGACATGTTAGGGTCCTAACCCGCACATAGGTAGATCAATATATTCAGATGTAATAAAGGTCAATATTAATAAGACCTTTCAATAAAATAGAATAAAGTGGATGTAAGAAGACCTAATAGAAGATTCCGCTTTTAGAAGGATCTTCCTCTAGATGTTTCTCTTGATAGACATATTTAGTATAAATAAGGGTCGAGAGTATGAAAACCCTAGCTTGAAGATTATTGTAACAGAGCATTGTTCGACTAGAGGTTGCCCCCTCGAAGAGGCCTGTGAACATTGCTTTCTGAATCAAAGTGTTATTTTTTTTGTTGTTCTTATATCATTTTTGTGTTATTGTGAAGATTATGCTGGTTATATTACTGTTATTCTGCCATTTCTAGCATTTCATTTATTTTCTGCATACTTTTATTATTTGGTATATTTCAGGATGTTATTAAGGAACAATACTACCCTATTGGAAGTTATGACAACTTGTATACAAGATGGACCACATTGTGGCAGGAAAGAGACCAAACAGTTCTAGAGTTCACCAATGTCTTCCATACCTTGCGCACCAAGATGGGTATCAAATATTTTGAGTGGCATCTAGTGCTTAAGTACTGCGATGGTTTGCATAGATACATCCAGAAAGAAATGGGGTTTTTGGAAATCTCTTCCTTGGGTGTGGTCTATCAGTATGTTGTCAAAATCGAGCAGAAGATTAAATAAAAGACACGATAGTTTGGGTCTGGGAACCCCTCACAGTAGAAGCAGGGAAAGGGAATACCTAACCCACAGAGAAAATGACAGAGCCAAGATGGGAAACCTCATGAAAACCATTCCAAGACACAAGCAAAGAAGGACAATGGGAAGATGAAGAAAGATATCGGGAAGTGGTGTGACTTCCATAAGAGCCCCTGACATAACATTATTGATTGCCACTCAAAGAAGTCATTAGTGGTTGAAGTAAAATCCTATGAATCATATGTGGGTTATGAATTTGAGTTAGAACCAAAGAAGGGGAGATGGATCATTGACACAGAACCCAATGCCACCGTTCCTACCACCAAGATCCAACACGGTGAACTTGTTGAGTCAGAGGAAGGAGAACACCTCTTTCATTCACAGATGTGGGTGAAAGGCACTCCACTGCACTTCATCATTGATAGTGGTAGCTAGAATAACCTCATCTCATAAAAGGACATCAAGCGTCAAGCCTTGTCGACAATGTTGCACCTGCAACCCAACACCATCGGATGGCTCTGTCAAGGAAGTGACCTTTGCGTCAGCCAATAGTGTCACCTGTTGTACGACATCAAGCAATTCAATGATGAGGTATCATGTGATGTTTCTCCCCTTGAATTTTGTGATGTTCTTTTGGGCCAACCTTATTTATGGAAACATCATGATGTATATGAGTCTAGGCCTCGCAGTGTTATTATTACTTTGAACAAGAAATTGTACAGGATACCCGAGGTAGTCCCACCTAGTGTTATTTCCTTGATCTCTTTCAAGCAATGCAGGAAGGCCATTTCTCAGACCGAGAAGTTTGTCTTCTTTGTGATTCACTCTCAGAGTGAGCAAAAGGTTGCAGCCACATCATGGTCTTTGTGGCCAACCTCTCCATGCAGCAAAAGCAAGTAGATAAGGTCATGGAAGAATACAAAGACATCTTCTCATCACCTACTGGAATACCTCTGCACTGTCAGGTCAAGCATCCCATTGATCTGACTCCTGACACACCACTACCAAATGGACCAGTCTATCATCGATCTCTACTAGAAAATGAGGAGATCAAGCGTCAGATCCAAGAACTTCTCCACAAGGGGCACATCTGACCCATCTCATCACCTTGTTGAAGCCCAATCGTGTTGGTGTAGAAAAAAGAGGGGACCTTTCGACTCTGCATTTATTATCGGGCCCTAAACAAAATCACAGTCAAGAACCAATATCTAATTCCCCGAATCAATGATCTCCTTGATCAGCTCAAGGGGGCCAAATAATTTGGTAAGATTGATATGAAGTCTAGCTACCATCAGGTCCTGATAGAACAAATAGATGTATGGAAAAATGCCTTCAAGTCAAAAGAAAGTATTTTTGAATGTTTGGTCATGCCCTTTGGTTTGACGAATGCCCAAACAACTTTCATGAGGTTGTTGGACGATATCCTGTGGCCTTTCACTAATTATTTTGTGGTGGTGTATCTAGATGGCATCCTCATATACAACAAGACTTGGGTTGAACACTTGCAACATATTCAATAGGTTTTGCACACTCTGCAACAACACAAGCTATATGCCAACTTGGAAAAATGATCCTTCGGCATGGATAGGTTCTAGTACCTACGATACATTGTTGATGTGCATGGTGTGCATGTTGATCCAACCAATATCCAAGTCATTCGTGACTGACCAGCCCCAACCACAATCAATGAGCTTCATAGCTTCTTAGTCCTTGCCAATTTCTATTGCACGTTTGTATTGGGATTTTCCCATATTGCATGAGCCCTCAATCAAATAACTAGAGGTGGTGGTAAGGAAACATTTGTGTGGGGCATGTTCCAACATAAAGCATTAGATGATCTAAAGAAATGCTTGTGTTCAACACCAATGCTCTCATTACCTGACTTGCAACAACCCTTTGAGATCGAGACATATGCTTTAGGCTATGTTGTGAGCACAGTCCTCACTTAGCATGGCCACCCCATGGCCTATCATAGTGAGACACTATCATATGTCGTCCACTACTGATGAGGAATACAACGATATCATAATCTGAAGCTGTCTCAATCTCAAATGGTTGTTTCAGGTCTGGCAGAATGAGGAATGGTACTGAGCAGAGGAGAAATTTTAAATCCTTGAATGCTTTTTGATGGGGAGTAGACCACACAAAATTGGCCTTCGCGACACCCTTGGTCACCTGGATTAGGGCCCAAGTGATGTGAAATAACCCCAACACAAACCGTTGGTAGAAGTTGGCGAGGCCTAAGAAGCTGCGGAGCTCAGTCATTGTCTTCGGGGCCGGCCAATCATGGATGAATTGGATCTTGGTTGTATCCACATGTACACCTTGCTCATCCACGATGTATCCCAAATATTGTATCCTCTTCATGTCGAAGGAACACTTCTCCAAATTGGAATATAATTTGTGTTTTCGTAGGGTGCCCAATACCTGTTGAATATGCTCCAAATGTTCCTCCCAAGTTTTGTTGAAGATGAGGATGTCAATCGAATATACAACCACAAAGGAGTTTTTGAATGATCGTAATATATCATCCATCATCCACATGAATGTGGCTAAGTCATTATTCATTCCGAAAGGCATGACCAACCACTTAAAGAAGTCTTTTTTAGACTTGGAGGTTGTCTTCCACACATCAGTTTGCTCATTTGACACATGGTGGTAGCTTGACTTTAGATCAATCTTACTGAAAAACTTGGCTCCTTTGAGATAATCGAGAAGATCATCAATCCAGGGAATTAGGTATTGGTTCTTGACCGTGATATTGTTTAGGGATATATAATCAATACAAAGTCACCATGTCCCATCCTTATTCTATACCAGAACAATTGGGCTCTCACAAGGTGAGGAGCTTGGTCTGATGTGGCCCTTCATAATTAGCTCTTGGATTTGGCATTTGATTTATTCATTATCCATAACAGAATGCCTATAAACAAGGTCATTAGGAAGAAGAGCACCAGGTGTTAGATCAATTGAGTTATTTACCTGACAGTGCACATGCACCCCTGTAGGCGAGGAAAATATGTCTTTGTACTCCTCTATTATTTCATCCACTTATTGTCGTTAGGAAAATAGAACCCATGCATAGGTTTTGGCGGTTTTAGTGACCTTCTTTTCACCTTCTGATCGAACCATACATAGGAAAAATCTCCTGGTATGAGAGACCACCTTTCTACACTACTTCACAGAGATAAAAGAGACCACAATATTTGGGACTGCCTCTGGTACCCTGTAGAGTTGATCTCCCAAAGTAACAATGAAACTACATGGCCTAGATTCATAAACAACATGACGCTTCCACATATATGGTTGTCCTAGAGAAAAAAACACAAACTTCAAGGGGGGAAACATCGCACAATACCTCGTCTTTGAAGGGTTTGATGTCATAGTGCAGGTGACATTGTTGACTGGCGCGGATGTCTCATCCCTGGTTGAGCCAATCAATGGTGTATGGATGAGGATGTAGTTCCATTGTTAGGTTCAACCTCTTGATGACCTCTGCTGAGATCAATTTCTTTTGGATACCGTTGTCAACAATGAAATGGAGTGGGTCTCCCTTCACCCACATTTTTGAGTGGAAAAGGTGCTCCCCTTCTTTAGGATCCTCTGGGTGGACATTTTTGGTAGTGACGATGACATTGGGTTCTGCATCAATGATATGTCTTCCCTTTTTTAGTTTTAAATCAGAGTTTGAGTTAAGATCTGACCCTAGGGATTTCATCTCAGCTAAAAAATATTGTTTGAAGTGAAATTCATCAGTAATGTGCCAAGGTCTTTTGTGGAACTCACACCATTTTCCAGTGTCCTTCTTTGACTTCCCATTACCCTTATTTGTTGGTGGCTTGGGTTGGTTATCCTGGGTTTGTTCATCCTTGCTTTGTCATGTGGCCTAGGATTTAGGGCTACCCTTACCATACTTTGGTTGTTGTGAATTTTCAGACCCAAACTCCCTCTTATTCTTCTTCTTGAATTTCTGCTCGGTTTTGATAGCATATCTATGAGCGGATCCCAATGATGAGATGTACAGAAACTCCATTTCAGTTTGGATGTACCTGTGCATATCCCCACAATATTTCAGGAATAGATTCTTCTCGGAGTATTTTGTACCCATGTTGGTGTGCAAGGTATGGAAAGTATTTGTGAACTCCGACACCATTTGACCCCTCTCTTGATGCAGTGTGGTCCATCTCATGTACTAGTCATCATAACTTCCAACAAGGTAATATTGTTCCTTGAGGGAATCAACAAAAGCCTCCCAAGTGGGTGCTGGACCAAAAATTATAGACTCGTCCTCAGAATGTTTCTCAAAGTAAGTACCCCACCAATATTTGACTTCGGGAAGGACCTTAAGGAGTGCGAAGGTGATTATTTGACTGTTGGAGAAATTATGGACAAAGAAATAACCCTCTAGAAGATTTAACCATTTTTCTAAAGTGTCGGTGTCTATATGGCCTTCAAATGAAGGAATACCAAAGTTAACTTGTACCTTGAAGGGCATCTGTAACATCACCATCCACCAACAGGTCGGGCTACGCCACTTCTTGGACATCTCTCTTATCACTGATACCACTTTGTGACGCCCCAACCCAACTAGGTCAAGTCACACTACTACAATTAACGTTATGATATAATACACACACACACACACACACACACACACACACACACATATATGATATAATTCTAACTGACACATCATTCTATTCATACACATTTCATGTGGAAGAGACAATAATGCATACATGCAATACTCTCATTCCCCACATGCCTGTCCCACCCCAGGAATATGCACCTTCATTGTTCCACAGTCCATCGACTGCTCCACTTCCCTTCCAGGGCTTCAACAAAAGGCCAGATCAGGAATTCTCAGAGCTCTATAGCTGGTACTGGACTCTGTCCAGGAGAAATCACTTCCCATCAAACTCTCTCACCTAGAGAGAGTTACTCATAGGCCTAACAACTTTCTTCTTCAACCACGATCCTAACAACCCGCCTCTTCAATCCACAACCACAAAAAATAGGGTAAGGCAAGGGGACGACTCAACAATCTACAGAGGTTCACAAAGGCGAAAATGACTCTAGTTGCGTACTTGTTCAGTGCATGCGTGAACTACCCAAGGGATGGCCAACATGCTGAGGATGAACTTGTGGGAAACTAAATGGCCAGACTGGTCAGAATGTTGAGAGCGAGCAAGGAAAACAGTGAGAATAGTCAGCTTGCAGAATCTTGAGAGAGCTGTAATGGTGAAAGCGAACTACTCTCGGAAGGTGAACCCCCAACAAAGGTGGAACTTCCTACATAAATCTGCATGCATTCTGGGTGACACTTGGCTCTCCAGGAGCATGCTCCTCTCCACTTGGATTTTGTTCCTCCCCTCAAAAGAACTTAGGATAACTGGGTTTATTTTCCCAACTTTAGTACTTTTCAGGAATACATTATAATATTCCCTTGGGTTAAGCCCTCAAGATTAGCCCCTCTTTCCTAGCCACTTATCCCCATTCCTTTCCCTACCCAGTGGAGCTTAGTCCCCCATAAATATTTCTTCATGTTCATTCTACACACAACGATGCATTTTATTAATAATCTGCATAATTACATATACAAAAATCAGGCCCACTGACCTTAGCATCTAGGCTCTTCGGCCTAATAAACACATAATCCTACCATATTATAATTATTTGTCTCACCAACCTACAAACATCATTACATTTCACAGGGGCTCAGCCTTGGGGTATTACAATCCCCTCCCCTTATTTTTGCATTGTCCTTAGTGCAACTCATTTACATAATATCAACAAGATTTTCAAAATATTAAAAAAGATGTGGGTACTCTGCCCGCATAGCATCTTCATGCTCCCATGTTGCATCCTCAGGACTGTACCAGGTCCACTAAAATTTTGCAATCCCTATGGCTCGATTCCAGAGCATCTTTATTTTCCGATCTAGTATATGCATTAGATGCACCTGAAAAGCGCTTTCCTGCTCCACCTGAATCACATTCCAATAATAACATGATTAGTATCAGGTACATACTTCTTAAGCAATGACACATGAAATACATTATCTATAGACATGCATGCAGACAATGCAATCCTATATGCTACTGGACCAATCCTCTCTAGGATTTCAAACGACCCACAATATTGAGCTGCCAACTTTGAAAAATTTCCCAACTTCAGGGAGTTTTTGTTGGCCTTCACTCTCAGGAATACATGATCCCCTACTTTAAATTCCCTGTGAGTTATGTTCTTATCAACATAAATTTTCTGCCTGTCTTGGGCAGCCTTCAAATTCTGTTTAATATTCAACATTTTTTCTTCCATTTCCTTCAGAAACTCTGGCCCAACCACTGCCCTATCAGTTGGGTTGTCCCGATTTACTGGGGTGTTGCTTCAAACAAGTTAATCTTCAGTGATGCTTGATACCCATTATTGTAGGAAAATTCTACCAAGTGTAGATAATTTTCCCATTTACATGGTTTTTCCATCACATACATTATTAACATATCTTCTATCACTTGTTTCACCCTCCTTGTCTTCCCATCAGACTCAGGAAGATAAGCAGTGTTGAAGTTCAAATTTGTTCTAAACCCTTTGAATAACCCCTTCCAGAACTTTGATGTAAACTTTGGGTCTTTGTCAGACACAATTGTCTTGGGTACGCCATGCAAGCGTGCTACTTCCCTCATATAAATATCAACAAAATTAGTTTCTTTATGAGTAGTCTTCATAGGAATGAAATGGGCAACTTTAGTAAGCTTGTCCACCACTACCATGATTGCATCATGTTGCTTTCTTGTTCTGGGTAATCCTGTGATAAAATCCATTTTCACCACTTCCCATTTCCACTCAGGATTGGGTAATGGTTGTAGTAACCCAGCTGGGTGTCTATGCTCAGCCTTGACCCTTTGACATTCCAAGCATTTAGCAATAAAATCAACAATCTCCATCTTCATTCCTGGCCAATAATATTGGCTTTCAACTGCTGAGATCATTTTTTGATATCCTGGATGTTCTACATAAGGCACATTATACATCTCCTTTAAAATCACACTCCTCAATTCCAGAGAATCCGGTACATAAACTCTTCTTTTGTACAAGATAATTCCATCAATTCCTAATTCATAATCCTCAACCTTCTGCTGCATTTTACTTTGCTACAATTTTGTTACCGATTCCATGTACTGCAAATCTAAATTTGTAGCTTCAGAAATTCTCCCTTTAAGATCTGTATGATATATGCTAATGGTTGTAGCATGCAGTTCATGCACTCTCTTGTTGAGTGCATCAACCACTTTGTTCTCCTTTCCTTTGAAATGATTGATATTAAAGTCATACTCACAGAGGAATTCCAACCATCTACTCTGCCTAACATTCAAAGTAGGATGATCAAACAAATGCTTCAGACCGTTATGGTCTTTCCTCAACTCAAACCTCTTTCCCATGAGGTAGTGCCTCCACTTCTTCAAAGCGTGCATTATGGCTTCTAATTCCAAATCATGAGTGGCATAGAGCCTTTCATTCTCTTTCATCTTCCTTGATTCATAACATACAACATACCCATTATAACTAAGGACTCCACCAAGTCCTTCTTTGCACGCATCTGTGCAAACCACAAAATCTTCATTCAGATCTGTGATCTTCAGGATTGGAGCACTGGTTAACAATTGCTTCAATTGTTGGAAACTATTTTCACATTCTTCTGTCCATTGAAACTTCTTCCCCTTCCTTTGCAAGGAAGTGATGGGGTGAGCTATTATTGAAAACCCTACAATGAACCTCCTGTAGTAGCTAGCTAGACCCATCAAGGATATGACTTCTGTCACATTCTTAGATGTTGTCCACCCTTTAATGGCCTCAATCTTTTCGGGGTCCACTGCTATCCCTTCTTCAGATATGATATGACCCAAATAGTGAATTTAGTTTTGATATAATGAGCACTTGCTCAATTTGGCATACAACCGATGTTCTATTAGCACTTGTAGCACCATTTTCAAATGATGCTCATTCTCTTCTTCCGACTTGGAATATAAAAGGATGTCATCCATAAAAAAAATGACAAACTTGTCTAAATATTCCTGGAAAACACCATTCTTTAAGCACATGAAAAGAACTTGTGCATTTGACAACCCAAATGGCACCACTGTGAACTCATAATGACCATACCTTGTCCTGAAGGTGGTCTTGCTGATATCTTCCTCTTTAATCCTTACCTGATGGTATCCTGACTTGATATCTATCTTAGAAAATATCTTTGCATCCTTCAATTGATGAAAGAGATAATCAATCCTTGGTAGAGGATACTTGTTCTTTATAGTTACTTTGTTCAACTATTTGAAATTGATGCACAATCTCAATGTCCCATCTTTCTTTTTCATGAAAAAGACCGGGGGACCCCAAGGTGACACACTTGGGCGTATATACCTCTTCTTCAGAAGTTCTTCAAGCTGCATTTGCAATTCCTTCAACTCTGGTGTACTCATTCTATAAGGAGTTTTTGATACTGGAGCTGCTCCAGGCATCAAATTAATAGATAAATCAATATCTCTCTTTGGAGGTAGTCCTGGTACCTCCTTGAACACATCTTCAAAATATTCTAGGATTACATGATCTTCCAAATTTGGCACCTTATCCTTAGATGCTTCCTCCATATGGGCTGCAAATATTTGACAACCTTTCCTGTAGCACTTCTTCAATTTAATTGATGATATTTCTTGGACAGTAACTACCCTGGGAATTCCTTGGACTATTTTCCGATTTCCTTCCTCATCCAAGCAAGTGAATGCTTTGTTATGGAAGTTTAAGATGGCATGGTGTTGGTCCAACCAATCCATACCAATTAGGAAATCATATGATCCTAATGACAAGATTTTCAAATCTTCCTTGGTACACATCCCATTCATGCCCACTGGACATGATTTAACCAACTCAACAACTTTCCTCTTGGCTCCTGTAGCCATCTATACCAGTCAATATTTCCCATGCTTTCTTCTTGGAAAAATAAATCTTTCCACTACCTTAGGGTCTATATAGCTATGAATAGCCCCCAAATCAATTAAAATAGTAAAGGCATGGTTATTGATCATACCTTCAACTTCAATCATTTGTGATTGAAACTCATCTTGTTGTCCGGGGATGCATAGATCCTTGGTACTCTTCTTTCCATGTCCTCCATTGTTTCTGCTTGCTATACATTGTGGAAAACTCTTCCCTTATCACTTTTTTGAGGACAATCTCTATACTTTTGGTCTCCTTTATAGCCCCAAAATTGAATGGATGCATGCCTTGACCTTTTCCCTCCTACCTCAACCATTCTATGCTCTCTAAAAGATGGTTGTCCTTGAGTACTGTTTCTAAAAAATGGAGGCATGTTTCCCTTCTGCCTCTGTTCCTTCTTGAACTTCTTCATGTCCTCCCAAGCCTTCTGGAGAGTAGGCTTTCCTTTTTGTTGATCATATAATCATTTTTCTCTCCTTATAGTTTCTTCCAGAGTCTTGGGATCATCATCTTGGATTTTATAATTGATGAAAGATGGCAGTCCACTCATGTACCTATGAATCTTCACTGTCTCATCCTTGATGAAGGAGACATACTTCAACAACCCTAAGAATCTCCTTTCATATTCTTCATTAGCCATGCTACCCAGTTTAAGTTCAAAGACCTCTTTCATCTTCCTGTCATAATACCTCTTGGTTAGGTATTTCTTCTCAAAATGCCTCTTGAAATCCTTCCAAGTCACATTTTTCTCCTTGAGGTGTTGTACTTGCACCAACTGATCCCACCACATGGATGATTTTCCATTAAGTTGGTATATGGCAATTGTTCCTTCTGCATGAGAAGAATAATTATCTAATTGAAAATACTTTCTCATGCCCAATGGCCATGTCTCTGCATATTTATCCTTCTTGTGCTCCCCATCAAACATAGGAGGTTTTATTTTGTTCATTTCCCCTCATAGCTCATCCTCCCCAGACCTCTTATGCTTCCTAACCGGGGATGGACCTTAGCTACTATGTTCTCTTTGATTTGAATGCCTCGGGGAGTGTTGGTGATGTCTGCTATCGCTTTTTTCTCTTCTGTGATTCCCTGATTTTTTTGATCCACTCTCCTTATCCAATTTCTTTTCTATTCTTTCCAGGATCTACATCAACTTTGTGTTGAATTCTCCCTGTTGCTCCCTGGATTTCATGAGCTTTGTTTTATCTTCTCAGTGACTCTAGACATCTTTCTACAACTTTTCAATGATTTTCATCATCTTTCCTTCTTTATCTATCTCTTGTACATGCCCATTGGAGTTTGATCCTTCAACTCCTAAATGGACATCCATTCCTTTAACTTCATTTTCTGAACTGTAAGCACCCTGTTCCTTCCCCATTTCTCTACACTATGTGGATATTCGGTTCGGTTCTGAAAATCGTTAACTCTGGAAAATGTGCAGTCAATCAAGTTTTTGTCAGACTATCAGACTTTAATAATTCTGTAGAATAAACCAATCTAATTCAACAAAAACAATATCAGATTCCATTTTTTGCAGGTCTTGGTCGGTCAAGAATCCCTCGGGCTTCAATTTCTAAGCCTAGTTCTGTTCTGCAACAAAATTTTAGGCGCTAGCCCCTTTTTTTCTTCAGCCCTTGGTTTGCATGTGACCACGACTGTGACCCAACGCTTATGATTTGGGTGCTTATCCGGAGCTCTGAACTTCAGGTTCCGGGCTTTGGCGGATTTCAAA
Organism: Picea engelmannii; assembly: GCA_009831015.1. NCBI lineage: Eukaryota > Viridiplantae > Streptophyta > Pinopsida > Pinales > Pinaceae > Picea > Picea engelmannii. The sequence goes on from ML793568.1 coordinate 82,569, forward strand.
GCACATAACAACAAATCTCTCAGAGTGTCGGATTGGAGAACTCACGAAGTAGGGTGGATCAATAGTCTATTTCTCCCAGCATCCAATGGATGATACTCGCTATGGAACTCCAAGCTTCAGGGCTCCAGGAATTCAGAGCTTTAGGGCTCCAGGACTTCCGAGGGTTTCACCTTTTCACATCCTAAAACTCCCAAACCGTGAGTCTCTGCATACTTCCACATCACCCCGATGACATCATTGTGTCTCTTTTCTTTTGCATTACAAAACTTTGGGGGTTTCTTCCTACCATTTCATCACGAGCCATTTCTTCTGGAGTGTCAAGTCTCTGGACTTCACGATCTGGCGCCACGCATCCACTAGGGCCCATATTTTACGTGTTTGAACTAATAAATACCAAACAAGTCACATCAAAATTTATATTTTTTCAAATTGCGGGGACATGGGCTGGCGGTTTTGGAGTAACCCGTTAATCGTTCTGCAGTTGTCCCCATGCTAACACATTACCCTTCTGGGAAACCATGGTTTGGATTACGGGACCGCCTTGTAGAATTATCTATCACACAACTTTGATCTCCGCAATGCCGCCCGACCATTGATCTTGATAGATCATGATCAAAGTTAATGTGGGCCCGATCTAGCTAACTTCTTCGCCAAGTTTAACTTCCTTGTGCCACCACCAGGAGCACCACGTGGCATGACACATGAAGCTGACTTAGCTAACGGTTTTGATCTAGCTAACGGTTCTGATCCATCCTTGGTCAAATCCAATGGTAAACACCCCCCCTGGATCTACGGTGTAGATTCTCTTCGGGACTTCGAAACTTCAGCCTTCGACCCCTTTCTTCTCTATCACACATAAACTTCATCGAAGTCACGAAGTTCGAAGTAATTAGGGGTTAATCCTCAAGAACCTTTCTCCAGATATTATAGTTTTGAAGGATCCTCCTCCCGAACAGATCCCACGACCCAACTTCACCTTGTGGTTCCAAACCCATGGTTACTGTAGTCTCTTTTCTCTGCTATCATTCTGAACCACTATACCTCCTGAGCTTCCAAACACGACCAAGGTGTTCTCTTGGCACTCTGGAATGCTCTGAAATTCAAATTTTTTCCTTTTCAACAACAATTTTCTCTCAGCTTTTGATTCCATAGCCACTTATACGGCCTAATTTAGGCTCAGTGTCGAAAAATGGGATTTGAACTTCAATTTTGTCCATTTCAACAACAATTTCCTTTCGAAACCTTCTCTTCAACCTCCACTTTCCTAGCCCATCCAGGCTCAATGTTGAAACCATGGCTTTGATACCATCTTGTAACGTCCCCAACCACCAACAGGCCAGGCTACGCCACTTCTTGGACATCTCTCTTAGCACTTATACCATTTTGTGACGCCCCGACCCAACCAGGCCGAGCCATGCTACTGCAATTAACGCTATGATATATATATATATATATATATATATATATGTTGTAATTCTAACATACACAACATTCTATTCATACACATTTCATGCAGAAGCGACAATAATACATACATGCAATAAACACAGACAATTCTGGTAACATTATAACACATTTACACAATACACATCATACATAGATCAAATATTTGGTACTTATCTTTTAATATATGAGTACCAACTGCGTGCATACCTTCCAAAAACCTCCCAACCTTAGACCACGCTGCTCATCACGCTCAGCAGTGGGTCACCCTCGAGCTGGGACTAAACTCCACCCAAGGCAAATGAATCCTAGACCTAGGCTAAGGCTACGGGAAACTGCACTACGCAACTGGAAGGATTCTCTCTAAGGAGCCTACTTACACCCACTGCTCACAGAATCTCATTCCCCACATGCCTGTCCCACCCCAGGAATATGCACCTTCATTGTTCCACAGTCCATCGATTGCTCCACTTCCCTTCCAGGGCTTCAACAATAGGCCAGATCAGGAATTCTCAGAGCTTCGTAGCTGGTACTAGACTCCCTCCAGGAGAAATCACTTCCCAACAAACTCTCTCACCTGGAGATATTTTCTCACAGGCCGAACAACCTGCTTCTTCAACCACGGGCCTAACAACCCGCCTCTTCAATCCACAACCACCAAAAATTGGGTAAGGCAAGGGGACAAATCAACAATCTACAGAGGTTCACAAAGGCAGAAATGACTCTGGCTGCATACTTGTTCAGTGTGTGTGCGAACTGCCCAAGGGATAGCCAACATGATGAGGATGAACTCGTGGGAAACTAAATGGCCAGACTGGTCAGAATGTTGAGAGCGAGTAAGGAAACCAGTAAGAATGGCCATCTTGCAGAATCGTGAGAGAGATGCAATGGTGAAAGTGAACTACTCCCGGAAGGTGGACATAATGGTTCGTGAACCCCCAACAAAGGTGGAACTTCCCACATAAATATGCATGTGTTTTGGGTGACACTTGGCTCTCTAGGAGCACGCTCCTCTCCACTTGGATTTTGTTCCTCCCCTCAAAGGAACTTAGGATAACTGGGTTTATTTTCCCAACTTTACTACTTTTCAGGAATACATTATAATATTCCCTTGGGTTAAGCCCTCAAGCTTAGCCCCTCTTTCCTAGCCTCTCAGCCCCATTCCTTTCCCTACCCAGTGGAGCTTAGTCCCCCATAACTCTTTCTTCGTGGTCGGTCTACACGCATCGATGCATTTTATTAATAATCTGTATAATTACATATACAAAAATCAGGCCCACTGACCTTTTCATCTAGGCTCTTCGGCCTAATAAACACAGAAGCCTACTAGCTTATAATTACTTGTCTCACCAGCCTACAAACATCATTAAATTTCATAGGGGTTGAGCCTTGGGATATTATAACACCACACCTCCGAAGTGACTGCTAGTTGAAGGTGCCTCTGTTGTTAACGGAAGTTGTCGAAGGATCTTTGAGAAATTATCCATCATCTCATTCCTCTATCGCGTGAGGGCTTCCTCAAGCATAAATTTGAAAGGATCTCATGTCCCATCATCCCTCTTTTCTTCCACCATGTAAGGTTTCTTGGGTGTGCGAGAGAAGTTTTCCTCAAGAGAAATGAGCTTGAGACCCAACTCTCTATACCCTGACCTCGTTGGGGACATGCACCAAGAACGATAAAGAGTAGACCGCTTTGATACCACTGATCCAGATTATTTTGGGAATGATATGAAGGAATAAATATAACAGAGATATAAAAAATAAATACACATATATATGGAAAGGAACACAATAATACATTAAATCTCATATTCTATTAATGTCTGTCTGAAATACAAAAGACTGTAAAATGCAAAAGCACACAAACTAGCTAAAATGGTGGTAGCTTATCTCTGAGAAGAGGTTTGTTGACTACGCTCATTCTCAAGAAGTTGGTTACAATGAGGCTCCAAAGTCCTTTTTAACATAAAGAAAAAATAATAAAACCCTAAACATCCAAAACCCTAATTCCGAGAGATGAAACACCAAAATGTTTGTGGGCCTCGATGGGGGTAGTTGATACATCAATTTCGTGAGAGCATAACTTTTGCATACGAACTTTGTTTGGGGTGCTTGATACCTAGTCGGAAAGGTATATTCGAGGAAAACACATTCTGTTTGATCGAGCATCTACCTTTGGCTACATGCTAGGCACTGTCGAGACAAAAAAACATTGTTTAGGGCCTCAAAATGACCTTGAAAGTTTGGGACCTGAAAAAATGTAGAAAAAATGCTAAGTTGGAAAAACTATAATTTGAGCGAGTGGAATAGGTGGGTGGCCACCAATGTCCACCTGGATCATTATTGCAAACTGAAATTCAAAATGAAAATGTAATTTATGATCATCTAAATTGAACAAATAGTAAAACAACATTTTATTTGGTCAAAAAAAAATAGTAACCAATATTCATGAATTTGCCATTTATCATCAATCTTTTATAGGAAGTAAAATGATTTATGAACTAAATTGAATTTATCTATAAAAAACAAATCATTTCAATATTTCACAAATCTACTACCTTGAACTTATTTCTCAAAGATATATTTATTTCAATTATGTTAGTATTTAGTATTTTTAGTTTCTTATGTAATATGTATGTTTTTAAAAAATTAAATGGTTAATTTTTGGTATGTTAAAGAGTGTAAAATTGTTTGAAATTTCATTAGGAAAGTTTTTAACAAATCCTTAAAAGATGAAAATATAAATAATACGAAGTCATGATTTAAAAAAAATATATGATATAAATAAAAATCGAAAAATATTTTACACATTTCTAAAATTTGACCGACCATTTTTTACTTGAAAAACTAAAAAGAATACTATAATTGCCTTGAAAAATTGGAATTCATATCTTAAGAAGCTTTACAAATCTAAAATTTGACCCTAAAAAACTTTGGAGACAAGTTTTACTTGAAAAACTAAAAAGAATAATATAATTGCCTTGAAAAAATGGAATTCATATCTTAAGAAGCTTTACAAATCCCCTAGTCCAGTGAACAAGATTCAACCCCTTGTTACAAAGAAATATATTTTACTTTGGAAGACATATAGTATGGAGATAAACAATTTGCAAAAGGGAAATCTAAAGACATAAATGATATCAAGTAGAAATCTTAAATATGGGAGGACATGTCCTTATCCCTTACATTCACAAGCTCTTCAATTTAGTAGTGGAACAAGGCTTCTCTAAGCTATAGACATAAATAATCATTGTTCCTTTTTAAAAAGTGGGATAAAAGCATTCCCACTTTGACCACTATGATTATCCCACTTTCATCCAAGTTGTATCAAATTATTGTAGAAAAAACAATTAGCATATAATTAGTATTTATTCTTTATTCTATATGTTTATCCTTAACCATTATTATTTTATTTTTACTTTAATTGTATTATTACCTTCTTATTACATATTTGACCGCCGATTACCAAGAACATACGCCCCCTCAAATTTGGGCAGAGCTTGACTTGGGTGAATTTGATGCTCGTGTTCTAAGATGCTTCATAGATGATGTGGCTGTGAACGAGAACATATGTCCCTGTATTCCAAACGCAGGATCCTCTTGTGTTAGGGAATCTAAGTATTACTAATCATCGACTTATATTGGCACATGAAAACACTTATGAGTAAAGTGCTAGTTGAACACAACGAGGCCCATCAAGAGTTTCTTCTTCATCTCGATTTTGTGTATCTCCGGATCAAACTTGTGGATCACAAAATCAACCTTCTCGCTGAGAAGCTTGTTGGCATGGACTTCACTGAGCTCGCCTTTGCTCAACCCCAGGTTCCTGTTGTCGATGATCATGCTCTGCTAGTTTAATTTTACTTATGTTAGAACTGTTTTTTTTTTGGCTCTCTAGTTTCAGAGGCAACGAAGATTTAGCCCCTCCTCACCCTATTTATCAATGTGTCACCTAGACTATGCTCAAGCTTTATTACCTTCAAGTTTTGGCATTTTATGATATGTAATTTACAGTTTTATCTGCTTCTCAAGATAATCTAGACAGATAAATTACTTTTTTGTTGTTGGACTGGTTTCCCAAGTGCTAGACCAACAACATAGACATTGTATAGTTTCTCTTTCAAATTAATATGAAATAGTTTGGATAACTTTAAAAAAAATATTACCCTCTTATTATTACTATATATTATTTTACTCGAGACTTTCTTTATTAAACAAATTATTATTATGTCATAACTAACTCCCTACAAATCTATTTATTCCAAAGACTTACTTTATTCTATCTCACAAAATCTTCAATTGGATCCCTTAATAATGAATAGAATATCTAATCAAAATGTTGAAACGTTTCTAAACTCCAACACAATTTATCTCCAAAAAAACTTATTACAATATGATTCGATGAAAATATTTATACTCAAATAAAATATTCATACTCAAATAGTTCTATTTATATTTCCCTATACATTAGTACATTAGTGTACCCGAACATTGTACCCATTGGGAATATATCTTATACCACTTCGTCATGTCTAGACAATAATTATGGACCCTTTTCCAAAGAGCCCAACATGATTCTATTCTATTAACTCTTTGACGTTTTTGTCTTCCACAAAATCAAATAACATCATGAAAAGGGTCTTCAAAAGACATATTCTTCACACAACTCGGTAAAGTTGATATTCTTATCACCTCCTCTCCGATTTTATTCTCTACCATACCACTTTACTATGTAAATATTGACTAACATTTCTCAATAGAAACTACATAACGGTCTAGGAAGTGGTTAAATAATCGTTAATAACATGTGGTAGTAATTAGGAAGACATAACGGAAGATATGGAAATTATAAGGACTCATAGAGATTCTTTAAGATAAAGTAACTAGATGCGTGTATGAATATGGACATGATATTGATTTATTGTGTTTAAAATATTTAATTCAAAAATATAGTATAGAATATGGAAGTATAGCTTTCATAAAAAAATTTAATTTCATAAAATTTAAAAATTATATAAATTAGTTAAAATTTTAAAATAATATTTATTTTTTAATTTGAAACACAATATTTTATATAACAATATTATTTTCTCTCTTTCATACATATATAATGTGATTATCTCATTCTCTCACTATTGTCACGAGGATTATTAGTGTCAAAAAATGGAGTTTAACACGTAAGGGTTTAACACAAAAGTGTAAATGAAAAAACATAATCTCAAATAGATAAATTTTAAATCATAAGTTAAAAGTCTAGGTTCATGACCTCGACGTATGCATTTTTCAAGGTTGATTAGGTAACACGTGTGATTTCAAAGTTCATTCAAAATAATGTTTTTTTAACAATAAAGGGGGGAATTATATTAGAATAGAAAAGAGCCTAAAATCACCGGAGTAGATACAAAGCTTCAAAACGAGGAGGTCAACAAAGGGCATGCTCATTCCAAGGTCATACATATCAGATAGTTGCACATAGAGTAGTTTCATAGTTACATTTTGTCCAAAATGTCTGTCTAAATATACTCGGTAAAAAGTCTCCATAATGCAGATACAAAAACACTTTATATGCTATAAGAAAGGGAATGAAACCATCCAAAATTCACAACCCATGACTAGAACCTAGAGCTGGGATATTCAAATCCAATATAGGAGCTTCCTGTGTTGGTGAGGCTCCATTTCTAAGTTGCCCCGATCATTCCAAGGAGAGGATCTAGGAGGAGGTCGAAGGAGGAGATTGGAGTTGAATGTTATTGAGGAGTGACTGAAGTCTTGTGTTCCTGATTATTACTTTTGAGTCTCCTAGCACTATGAGAGTGTGGATACATTGAGTATTAGCTAGGGGTAATCTCTAAAGAAGCACACAAGCTTCGAATTGATTGTTGGATTTCACCCCTAGACTCCATTCATATGATAATTCTATGTTTCCTCTAGGGTCATGAAGAACCCCACCCACTCCTGTCACCCCGAGTTCATTCAAAATATTAAGGAGAACAATATTCACAAATTTGCTTGAAATGATTCCTATGTTTTTTCTGTATCCATTCTTTACTTTGTCTTTCTCTACAAAATTGTTATACCTTATGTTATTTGAGTTTATATTTATTTATATAAAAGAGCATATGTGTAACATACCCAACCACCAACAGGTTGGCCACGCTACTCCAAATCACACTTCAAAAACTGATTTCAAATTCTAATAATAATTAATTCGAAAATAAGAATGAAAGAATGCAATAACCACACATGCAATAATCAAGATTCATACTAAACCATCCAAGAAAGGAACAATGTTCCATGCACAATGAATAACCAGAAGTGTGCACACATAAATATATCTCTCGGAGATAATAATAAATACACAACAGAATATACATTATATAAAAAACACAGAGAGCGTTTATATTTTCAAGTAAACATTCACCAACTGGCTACAGACAAAGGATGTTACACCCAACCATAAACATTATTGTTCATTCACTCTCAACAATAGTGTCACCCCCGAGCCAGGGCTATGAATCCACAAGGACAGGTCCTAGGGAAAATCTAAAAAAAATACACTAGTTAGCTAACATGCTCTCATGTTTTCCCAACCACAAAACAATCCTAATTTCCATCTCTCTTCCCATTCAACCTGCAAAATCCAAAGAAATGAATCTATTTCTCTGTCATGTAGTCCCTTAGGTTGTTCCATTCCTCTCCAGGGCTCTAGTGCTACTGGTCCAAGAAATATCAATGTTGGAAACTCCAAGGATTCTCAGCCGTGGATAGTTCTTTCAGAGTTGTCATCAATCTCATGCACACAGGCATCCATTCCCTCTTGGAATGATAAGTAATTCCTCACGTTGGTCTAGTAATGACTCTCTACCTCTAGTAATTCATTTCCATGCCTATACCAAGAGCACACAAATGGGTAAGAGTGAAATGAAGAATCCCCCCAAATGAGTGAGTGAATGAATGATTAACAAGAACCCCCAAACAACCCACATGAAGGATTTATATAAATACAAGAACCAAGAACCA
>ML793568.1:91624-103948 GCA_009831015.1 Picea engelmannii
TATATATATATATATATATATATATATATATATATATATATATATAATTTTAAAAATATTTCTATTTTCTAAACACAACTATCATCGAAAAGGACAATGAATACACAAGAAATCAATTTTAAAATTGACCAACAAAACTGAACATAGTTCCATGGCCACTTTGAAAGTCATGATAAGGATAATAATCTAAGATTTTCTTCTATGCAAAATATTTATGGCTATCATGGAAGGAACTTTATGCCTAAACACAATTTTTAGCATAAAATTTTGTATTGCTATCATGGAAGGAACTTCAAGTTTAAACACAACTTTTATCATAAAAAGGACCATGGGTACACAAGAAAGCAATTTTAAAATTGACCAACATAATTGTTGGTAGTTCCATTGGCACTATGAAAGTCATGAGAAGGATAATAATTTAATATTTTCTTATATGCAAATATTTATGGCTATCATGGAAGGCACTTTATGTCTACACCCTATAAAGTCAAATTAAAGTTCAACCTTCCTTTTGTCTCTTATATCTGTGTTCGAATTTTATTAGCTTTTTTTTATTAGATTTTTTAAAGGAAAATAGGAAGAAATATGCATTTATTTTCAAATGTCTAGGATGCTATATTTTATTGTGTTTTCATAGAATAAAGACAAAGAAATAATATGCTTTTATTTTAAATTTATAGGATTAGATAGGTTAAGATAAAAAAAAAATTCGTATTTGAAGTAATTTAAAAAACAAAACACGAGAGTGACTAATCTTAATCATTTAGAGGGCCCTTTAATGTTCTTTTTGGGAGGATTTTTTATAGACTTAAGTGTATTATGTTTAAGTACATTGTAAAAAGATATTAAAATAATATTTAAAGATGTGTATGGGAGGTTTATTTTTTAGTTTAATAAAGTGCTCTGATAAAATATTTTATTATGATTTATTTAAATTAATTTGGTTTGATTGACATGTCTCGAATATCTTCGATAAGAGGAAAACTTATGCTAAGAGTTCAAATACCCTCTCTCACATATATAATGAGCTTTATATTGATTGAAGTTTGAATATGAGTTGTTTATATAAAAACATTATGTTCTTATCATTAATTTATAAGTTGTAATGGTGTAATAGTATCACTAGTGAACTACTAATTTTAATTGATGGTTTTTCGTTTAGTATATATAACTTGAGTGGGTCTAATGGTTAAGAACATGTGTTTTCTCATAAGAGGTTATAATTTGAAATTCAACAACAATCCAACACACTATGCATTCCCATGAGGTTAGGAGCACTAAATCTATGTCTCTCTTTTTACATTGGGTACCATCTTCAAAAAGGGGAAATACCTAAACATTTCTAGAGAATTATGTTCTGTATAAATTTGAGGTTTTGTCAACAATCTATTCGTTTAAAAGCTCAACATGTCACTTGTAAGTTGAACATGTGTAGAAAGGATAACAGTCCTCCTCTCTACCATCTAAACTAAACTCAATTAACATTTAACCACCTTATTAATAAATCAAAACTTTAGTCCCACAAGGGTGTAGACAGATTGGCATGTGCCGTGTAAATGGAAGAAATTGTGTAAAGGAGGTCTCAAGTTTAATTCTCACCCAGTTTTATTTGTATTCTATACTTGCGAGATGTGTGACGCACCTGAAAATATATGGGTAGTGGACAAATATCGAGAACCGAAAGAAAATTACCAATTCCCCAACCTTTAAATCAAAATCAAAACAAAAACTTTATTATCCATTTTTATTTATTTATAAATAAATATATATCATAAACTATAAATAAATTTATCATTATTAAACACTTTGAACCATTTACTAAACTTCAATATTAATAAATCAAAACTTTAATTTCACGTTTTATTTATTTATAAATAAATTTATTATTATTAAACATTTTGAACCATTCACTAAACCTCGATAGTTATTGTATCTTCTTTGTATTTAAAAGTAAAAATACAATTCACTAAACCTCGATAGTTATTGTATCTTCTTTGTATTTAAAAGTAAAAATACAAAGATAAATACATCATTATATTTATATTTATATATAAATAATTAAAATAAAACTATACTTTAAATTCTTGTGTTACGAGAATGAAGGCTTCACCATATGGTTCAAGGGTCTCTCCTCTAATCATAGAGTGACTTCATGATATGAACTTTAGGAACTCTTATTCTTTTTTATTTTTATGAAATCAAATATTAATTTTATAAACACAATTTGTTATGGATGCTTTTTTATATTCAATAATGTTTTTGTTAGGTACCATGAAGAATAAAGGAAAGGGGTTGATTTTTTTTCGTATTATTGGGAAATTAAAGAGAAAATTATATTTAATTATATATTTTAAAATTATTTAAAAAAAATAAAATATAATTGTTAAAAAATAAAAATAATATTGCGGAGTGTATGAGACAAAGAATGAAGAGTACAAATGCCAAAATTTGGCTTAGGCCTCTCTTGCCTAGACTAGGAAGTGTTGGCTTAGGACTCCCTTTCCTTGTTCCAATGTCACTTTTCAAGTTGTACACCCTCCTCTTATTTTTAATAATCATTCCTAAACTTTTGTATTGCTTAGATAATGATTGTACACTCACGTTACATATGATGTAAGGTTTAGTTTAGGAGGAGGGAATAACAATAAACACTTTAATATAAATTAATGTGCTTGTTTACATGTATATAACTTACAATTTATAGTTCATGCATAACTAGATAATCCAAAATACAAAATATATTTACATAAGTAATATATGAGTTTATTGATGTTCTAGATTTGGGATATCTTAGAGATGGGCTTGATTTTGTCAAATTTTAGGAGATGAACTTTTAATAAGTTTTTAGGGTTCTAAATATCAATATTTGACTTCATTATAGCTAATGGTCACTATAACATTTCATTAGCTTGGACAAAAAAATGTCTTTCTTATCGATATATTTCCAATGAACTATAATGCACCTAAAATAGACCTCGTATACAAACACTATGGCCCTATCAAGGTAACAATCCAACTATTTCCATGCAGGGCCAAGTGGTGATCATGCCATCTCACCATAATTCAAATATGGCAAGTTAGTATAATGTGGGAATCTACTGGAGACATCTAGAAGAATGAGGGACATTCCAAGAGGGTTTTGGTACCCTAAACCTAACACTTATTCTAGTTATCAAAAACCTAACTTAACGAGGGAAACAAGTTCACTTTTTCACTAGCCATTAGTTGTTCCATATATTGAGTATGAGTATCGAGGAGATGCTAACAAAGAAGAGAGACAAAAGAATATTGTAGAGGAATTTAGATGACCATAGTGTCTCATAGCTTCATTGTAAGTTGGGAAACTTTATAATCCATATTGTAATTTCCATAAAATAAGAACATGGAAGGAACAATCCTTCATTGATTGTTGGTTTTATTATTTGTCTTTCTAGGGTAAATATTTGTGTTTCATCACGTGGATGTTCTGTTTTAGTGTATTTCATATGCCATAATAGTTGAATAATTTGAATATTGTGTCTTTATTTATGTTAAAGCATAAAAAATATAAAAAGAGAGTCACGTAGTTGAGCATAGGCTCATGGTAGTCATTTAAGTTTAGATTTTTTTTGGTGAGATGACCATTGGAACATCCAATGTGGTTTATAGTTCATATTGGTATTATAGTGGATTTATTTGGGTGTTTGTTGGTTTGAGCACAATATATGATGACTTGGCTCAAAATTTCCAAGTTTGAACAAGTGTTGTATCATATGGATCCCAATATTGGCACGATAAAGGTTCATAAGAAACCACAATCAATATAAATGGAAGGCAGACATCGAGAAAGCCCCAGTGGTGAAGGTGAAAAAATATTTGAGATGTTGGAATCAATATAGCCAAGATTTCCGTAATTACGACCTTACTTATGTCCACTCTTGAGAAAAATAGCAACCTCCTTTTCAAGAAGCTTGAATCTCATGAGATACTAGAATATCATGAGGAGTTGAGGAAAGAGAAGGAAGAACTAAAGATCAAAAAATGGAACTCCAGTAACCAATCTTTGTAGCACCTTTTTAAAATGGAAGTGAAGCTCAATATCAATCCCTATGAAGGTGAGGTAGATACACTTAAAATTGAATTATTTCTTTCAACAATTATAAATCTATTTTAGTGTGTATAATGTACAAGAATATCATAAAAAATATTTTTCTAAACTAAATCTGAAGGTAATGCATATATTTGTTGGGGGATCAACATTGAGGCACTTAAACTAGGGGGAGACCCACTAGTAACTAAGTGGGAGGTATTAAACACCTCCTCTATTCATAGTTTTACCCTATCAATTTTGAAAAGGATTGGAGGATTTGGTTGCACTACTACTGAAAAAGGGAAGGACATAGTGTAAAAGAGTACACTACATAGTTTTGGAAGCAATGTAGTTAGTTGGGAATAAATCCCCAACACCTAAACATGGTCATCAAGTACCCGAGTGATCTTCACAATCACATAAGAAGTTCCAATTGGAACATATTTTATAGGAATACATAGAAGAGTTCCAAGGTCTAAAAGGAATGCTACCCAGGATGGAAGTGGGGAATGAAGTACAATTATTTCTATACTATATTTAACCAATATAGGGTTGTATATGTAGTCCATATTAGAGTTAGATGAAGCAAATAAGAAGTTGTAATAATTGTTCGAGGAAGGATCTATAAAACCAAATACATCACCATTCAATTCTTTGGTCATTGTTTTAGGGCCCTACCCTAAACTCCATACTTTGGGGTACTTAGAAGTTAGTTAGTTAATGTATAAGGCCATATTGTTTGAATAAGGCCATTAAATAGTTAGTAGGCAGTTATTGTTAGGACCCTACCTACCTCAACCTTCCTACTTTGGGATGATTTAGGAGTTAGTAATCAATGTATGATGCCTCTTCTTGAATAAGGCATGTTAGGTAGTTAGTTGGTAGTTACTCAATGTAAAGGGGTGTTTTTATTAAATAAGAACCACTAAGTTATTGATACTCATTAGTGATGGGACCACAATTAGTTAGGGAGAAACTATTGATAGAGATAGTAGGATATGAAATGTTTTGGAAAGCGTTATTATTGTATTGGAGGGGGTTTTGGAGAAACTATTATATAGGATATGGAATGTTTTGGAAAGCGTTATTATTGTTATTGTATTGGAGGGGTTTATTGTATTGGAGTGTTTTGGAAAGCATTGTTATTGCTTAAAGGGGGTTTTCCCCTTGAGGAGGATTGTGAATATTTCTCTCTCTTTTTCTAGATTATTAAGGAAAGGGTTATATTATATAGGTTTTATATCATTGTCTTTCTTATTTACCTTTTTTTAGTACACGTTTCTTGAATAATTTCTTAATATATATTTTTTATATAGTTAAGTACATTACAAGTGCTATCAGAGTTTTTTATTGTCCCATCACATGCTCAAATTCTAGAAACAAATTAGGCTAGAGATACATTCCAACATATTTAAACACACAAATATATTGCTTAGTAGGTAAAACTATGGCTAGGGAAGCATACACATGGGGAATATAAGTGATGCCACTTGGTTGGACACTCTTGTAAACCTCCACTAGTGGCCCTTTGAGTAGTACCACATCAAACCAATTTTTCCTATGGACATTGTCTTCCACATACTTTTGGGTATATCAAAATCCCTTTGTAGCACCTAAAAAAAACTTATATAAGCCTCTCGACCATCTTGTTGTTATAGTACACCAAGCACAACACTTAAGGAGATCATTCTCATGTACCAAAGAATCAAGTAGTAAAGATAAGGGTACAATCTATCATCCTTAATTGGTGTAGTTAAATATTTATTAAGTACTGTTGTTGGAAACCCTATGTATTTTAGAGCGCTATAGTTCTTGGAACTCCTTTGTCTATAGAACCATACAAACCCTAGAATTTGTACAACAAGTAGCTAAAAAAACTATTTTTCTAGAATGTCAAGAATTTGTGACTTCTTCTAGAATAATAATACTTAGATACGAGTAATGCTCCTACCAAAGTTAAAAAAAATATTCATTGTGTAGAATTGATCAAATTAATACTGTTGAGACCTAGGTATGCACCCATGCCCCTCCTCTCATTACACTATACCTCCATAAAAAAATAAAACCTTTTTCTGTTGGTTAAGTTGGCCCCCCATTAAAAAAATGACTCGGTTTTTATGATCATTACCCCTCTTGATTGATTTTTGCACCATCTTTTGTTTTCTTGAAGGGTAATTATATGTTATGGTTTGGGTCTGAAGTACTTGTCATCATATTTACCATTGGTTGAGCTCATAGCAGGTGTAATAGTATTTTATATGCACAAACAGGGTTGATTGCAAGAACTAGGCTATTGTTGTAAATATTGTTAGCGTGTTGATTTTTAAATTATTTAAGAATTTAATGAGTTATTTTAAATATTTAAACCTTTTGATTTTTGCCAACATACGTGCGCGATCATGAACGAATTCCTCCACACCAGTCTACTTGTAGTTTCATCATTGTACAATGTTAGTCATGGTCATGAGAATTGTATTGTACCATCATGGCTACTACAGGTTGTACAAAGGGTTAATAACATGCAGGTATCAAGTTCAACATGAGGAAGTTCACATTCAATGCATCATTGACAACATAAGTTCTCTGTACACCATGGATCCTCCCCCAGAGCGATGGTAGTTGAACATGAATGAACCACAAGGCCTTGAGCTATTCGAGGCCATACCTGAAATCAAGGCCAACATATCAGAAATGCAGGAGTCTATGAAGGAAACACATGGAAAAGGGTCTGAAATAATGCATAGGTATGAAATGAGGTCCAGAAAAATAAAAATGCTAGCTGATCATAATAAATCTTCCATGGATGATGAGCAGAGGTTGAAAGAGAAAGGTGAGAAGTAGGTTTTAATTAAACCAAAGGAGGAGGTTGATGAAGCTATAGAGGACAAACACCATGTGCAAGAATTAAAGCTTCAAGTTCAAACTTTGCAATGGTAGAACCAAGATCTATAAAAGAAACATACCAAGCTGCAAAGGATGTATCAGAAGTTGTATAAGAAAAATCAAAAGGCGCTTCCCAAATTTACTGAAAAAACTCTGTTTTTTCCCTGGTTTTTGCATTCTCGTTCGACACGCATCCCAAACATATGGAGGTGAATTTGTGAAAAATGAAAGAGGATTTTGTTGAGAAAAATCCCATGAAAAAAAACCTCTCTCATATTTTACACAGGTATCATTTTCTGAGAGAATCAAAGAGACCTTTGAGGCTAGTTTTTCATAGAAATTCACCAAATTCTGGGTGAGTTTTGTTCTAGTTTATCGTTGTCAAAGAGGAAGAAGGGGCCCAAGGATAATGCTAGTTAATCAAGATATCTCGCATTTAGTATCCAAATAGAATGAACGTGGGTATCAAGGCACAATTTTAGTCATTGTCATCTGTCATATTAGTTTGGTTAAGGGTTATTTTACTCTAGCTTAGATAATAGAAGTATTTTACACTTGTAAAAGTCTAGTTGTTCAAGGTTCGAAATATTAGTGTCGAAGCATAATAAGTGGCAATTTTCGTTTAGTATGATCCACATTTTGTTAAGGTTAAGTTAAGTTTGTTCAGGACTATGTTACTAGTGAGATATACTTGAATATATGAGTTGTGTTCAGGGAGTTATGCAGAGTTAATCTCTAGTCTTCAAGATGGTCGAAATTCTTTGCAAACCATGATAAATAAATAGTTTTTGTATGGTTAAGGGGTCAAGTTTTGGGAAGGAAATCAATATATCAAACTGGTTGAACCTCTTCTATGATTGGATTAATCTCTCTACCTCGTGAATATGTTCTTGATGATAGTGTGCTTTATGTTCAAATCTACATGTGCTTTTATCTTATCTTGAATGCAATTTTTTATGTGTTCAAAGTACATCTCATTTTTCTTTCAGCTATTGTTATAACTCATCTTTTACTGATATGCAACATGGAAAACAACTAATGATTTAGTCAATGATTTTATTTATTGCAACCTATGGGAGTAATTGTGTTTGGATATTTCTTTATGCCTTGAAATATTATTTTGAGTCTTAGACTTCTTGCAGCAGATAATTCATTGAGTTGTTTTTTGTTCTTCCTTTGTTCATCCCTCTATTTTATCACTTGACTATCATTTGTGTGCCACCAACCAAGTAGGACCTACAGTCATATCACCTTGCCAACCTAACCATGTTTTTGTCTTGGTAAAACCAACCCTCCAACTGACCAACAAACCGAACTTGTCAAAAGAAAACCATTCCAAAACTTGAGGTTGCCTAGCTCTTCCCCTTTAGCAGTTAGGTGCAGACTTTAGGACCAACATATTCTAGCGTCATTCTCGAGGAACAAAGAAAAAAAAAATCTTTCCTTGGGAGAAAAAAAATGATCATATATGATCTTTGATGGTGAACAAAGAACAAACACATTCAGACTACAGATCATTCACCTGGCGAATCCATGGTTAAAGAATCCAGTGGCGACTCCATACTTTCAAGAAGTCATATTTTCATACGGAAGCCATCTTGGTTTGGAGGTTTTCTTCTTTTAATTTCTCTGTTGTTCCTAGTTTTCCAAATTTTGTTCCTACTATAGATGAATGGGGTGATTACTTTCCCAGATTTAGAGAAGATAAATATGATAACCCTGTAGATCATTTGCTTGAATTCCATGAAGTCATGTATCGGTTCAGTATACATCATGAGTATGTATTAAGGAATATGTTCATGTACTCATTAGAGGGAGATGCTCATGAATGGTATCGATCCTTTCCTCTTGCTAGCATATCCTCCTTGAAAAAGTTCCATGCAACATTTAGTGATCATTGTAAAAGGTTTTTTCCAGCTAATTTGCTTTTTGAAAATTGTTGTGAGGAGTTTGATTTATATATGCAAAATTCTATAGTTGGTTCCTCTAATAGTATGAATGAGAAGGGATTTAATGTTAAACAAGTGGAAGAAGAGTCATCCCCTTGTGAAATCTTCTCTAGTTTTTCTATTCAGGAGGAAATTTTTATCGATTATTCTGATGACAAAAAAGCTAATCAGAATTCTGTAGAAACATTTGACATTATATCAGATATCTCTAAAAGTTTTTTTTTATGATGAGATTGTTGATCCAAAGGTTGGAATAGATCAGGATGCTATTATGCAGTCAATTTCCCAAGGATTTCACGAAATGGAGGAATTTGAAGTTCAGGTTTCAAGAATTTTTAAAGACCAGCCCATCTATGATCAAAATCCTGACGATGAGAAGCATATTTCTACAATGATACAAATGGAACTCCTTAGCAGTGACCCAGTCTATGATGGTTGTGAAGCAAATTTTTTAGAGAGCACTAGAGGAGATGATGTTGAAATCCAAAATCAACAACAACTTTATCAACTTAATATACCCATATGTGAGAACTATGAATCTGGTCCTTTGAAAAACAGTGAAGGAAATATCTTGGTTGATAAACAAAATGGGGTGTTGCTGCCAAAAGTTGTTTTGAATGGAGGATTTTCATTTTTTTTTACCATGAATTGGATATAACACAGTTGGAATCATGCACATTCATCAACAAAACAAAAATCATACAACAAACTTCCAGTTTTGAAAATCAGATTGAAATAGGTATTGATGCTCATTATCAAAAAGGGTATGGTTCTCGTGTTTTTTAAGATCCTGTAGCAGTCTATATGAAGTCAAATTGGATTAAAGAATTTTTTGTCATTCATTTTGTGAAGGAAGAATTTTAAAAATTTAAGTATGGGCTTCCAGATTGTAAGTTGCTACTATGTTTTTCAGTTTCTACTATCATATTTGTACTTAAATATGGAGTTCAATTGCGTATTTTTAATCAACTCCTCATATGGCATCACTGGAAATCTAATTACACATGATTACTTGGATTTCAATTGAGTAGAGTAGGGGTGTGTTGAATAAGCTCGTCATTCGAGCATTTCATTTTTAGTTTGTTTATACTGTAGATCAACGATAAGACTCCATAGCCCAACAAATGCATTGTGGTGTAGATATATATTTGAGTTTCAATTGAATAAAGATAGGATGCATAGCTGACAAACAAAAACAAAGGTAAGTTAAGGGGAGTGGGAGCAAGTTGTTGAATTCCAAGGCACCTGATCTATTGTTCTTAGCACCCCACATGAGGGTGCTATCCCCATTTGGAGCCAATGTTGAGACTTAGGTCAACATACCTTCCCCTCCTCTCATTACCCTATACCTCCATCTAAAATTAGACCTTTTTTTGTTGGTTAAGTTGGTTCCCCATTACAAAAATGACTCGGTTTTTATGATCATTACCCCTCTTGACTGATTTTTGCACCATATTTTGTTTTCTTGAAGGGCAATTATATGTTATATTTTGGGTTTGAAGTACTTGTCATCATGTTTACCATTGTTTGATCTCATATTAGTTGTAATAGTCTTTTATATGCACAAACATGGTTGATTGCAAGAACTAGGCTATTCTTGCAAATATTGTTAGCGCACCGATTTTTAAATTATTTAAGAATTTAATGAGTTATTTTAAATATTTAAACCTTTTGATTGGTTCCTGCATACATGCGTGATCATGAATGAATTCTTACACACCAGTCTACATGAAGTTTCATCATTGTACAGTGTTAGTCACGGTCGTGAGAACTGTATTGTACCATCATGGCTACTACAGGTTGTACAAAGGGTTAATAACATGCATGTATCGAGTTCAACATGAGGAAGTTTGTATTCAATGCATATTTGACATTACAAGTGCTCTGTACACCATGGTTCCTTCCCGAGAGTGATGGAAGTTGAACAAGACTGAACCACAAGGCCTTCAGCTATTCAAGGCCATACCTGAAATCAAGGCCAACATATCAGAAATGCAAGGGTCTATGAAGGAAGCACATGGAAAAGGGTTTGAAATAATGCACAGTTATGAAATGAGGTCCAGAAAAAAAAATGCTATCTAATGATAATAAATTTGCCATGGATGATGAGCAGAGGTTGAAAGAGAAACGTAAGAAGCAAGTTTTAATTAAACCAAAGGAGGAGGTTGATGAAGCTATAGAGGAAAGCCACCATGTGCAAGCATTAAAGTTTCAAGTTCAAAATATACAATGGTAGAACCAAGAGATGTAAAAGAAACATACCAATTTGCAAAATATGTATCGGAAGCTACATAAGAAAAATCAAAAGGCCCTACCCAAATTTATTGAAAAAACTTGTTTTTCCCTATTTTTTCAATTCTTGTTTGGCACGCATCCCGAACATATGGAGGTGAATTTGTGAAAAATGAAATAGGTTTTTGTTTAGAACAATCGAATGAAAAACCAATCTCTCATATTTTACACAACAATCACAGTATGAGAGAATTGAAGAGACCTTTGAGACCATTTTTTCCAGAAATTCGCCATGCTTTGTTTTTTCCTATTTTTGTCATTGTCTTCCGACGCGCTTCCCGAACAGATGGAAATGAATTTTTGAAAAATGAAAGTTCATTTTTTTTGGGAACAGGCCCATGCAAAAAAAACTCATATTTTACACAGGTATTGTTATCCCCGATATCTAGGGATAACTAGGAGATCATGTCTCGAGGCCCACATGGTCCTAGACATGGAGTACCGAGAGCAGGGTTGACTTGAGCATGGCCATTGAGGGCCCATATTTCTTCTTCTCTGCTAGACTTGTCCTGTCAGCAGTAACAGTTTCCATCACCACCGGCCTGGGCTTGCATCGGAGAGGACTCTTGCTCCATGAGGTAATTGGTCCGAGGTATCATGGTATGTGTCATATTTGATTGTTATAACCTTCTTATATATGCATTTGGTTCCTTTCATTTCTGATGACTGCTTGGATCTTACACTAATCCACTTGACCATTTTTGGGGTGATTGTTTGGGCAACTTAGCAAGCTGATATTCATGGGTTTTGGTTAGCCACCAAGGGGGATTTGCAGAGCCATCGTTCGTTCCCACCATCTTATCATATTTTCATCTTATACCCCGCTCATCCATCCCATTCCCCTAGTCTGGCCATTAGGATGACCTTTGAGGGTTACATCTTGTCTTGTGGGAAGAAGGGGCTAAAGGCCCCAGGGGGTAAAAGCAGCTGGTAAAAGATAAAAGCCATAGGAAATAAAACCTAGAGATGCTTCGTCCAGGGGATCCCTGAGAAGGCAATAAAAAGCCTCTCGATAAGAAACTAAAGGGACCCTAAGAAAAATAATAATAATAAAAACAAGACCTAACCAAGAGGATGGGAGGTCTCATCACGAGCCAACCCATTATGTTCATAGGTATTTAGCGGTATGAC